>OY293307.1:31398832-31690813 GCA_958502075.1 Orchestes rusci
CTGAGGCAATTTTAGTCGTATTTTTTTGGCGCATAGGTATATTTTGATTGGACTAAAAAGGGGATGCTATCTTTGTCACACTCATTGTCCTTATGCGAAGTCGGAGGTTTTCAAATAGTTTGAAGATAAATTGAAAAAGCGGCTGATTTGCTTGGAAAAAATGACTACAATTCTGTGCATACTTAGTAGTCTTAATTATCATGATATGATGGATCTATATATTTCAAATAACTATCTGGAAAAATGCAAAATAAGAAACAAATTAGTAAATAATTAAGTATACTTAGATGATCCGTAATTCGATTAAATAGTAGAGAAAATACAGGGTAGGTAGTAGGTAGTAGGTGCAGGGTGATTTATATGTTTAACCTGTGTATTGAGTAAAGTAAAGGTATTAAGATATAAACTTGGAAAACTATAATAGCTTAAAATAAAAATGAAAATACTTTTATTTTTGAGGTCACATTAAAACTAATAAATATGGTTTTTTTGATAGGGGGCTTGAGGAATGTCCGAATAGAACTTTTGCATTCCTTGGAGTGTTTACCATCGTCAATTCCTAAAGGGCCCTACTCACAGGCCTGCAGCAGGGGCAATCTAGGAGGCAGGGCGATTGGGGCAATTTCCTAGATCGCCTTCTAAGCAGGGCGGTAAGGGCCCCTTCATACCTCCCTAGCATTATTTCAAGCAAGATATGAGAAAACAAACTTTGGAAATGATGTAAGTAGAAATGAGTAAGTAGTAGTGAAATTGTCACATTTTCAAAACAAAACGTTTTGAAAATGTGACAATTTCACATCCTGTTCGAGTTCGGGAAGGAAGTTTCTCCTGCGACAGGCCTAGATTGCCCCTGCTGCAGGAGTGTGAGTAGGGCCCTTTTAACTAGGACAATTTCGTGTAGGTATACTTAAGGTGCATGGCCTTGTCCTTAATAATTGGAGTTATATCACTTAGCCAAAAAATGAAATCTGCTTTTCTGGAGTGTATTTATTACCACACCCAAATGCACTGCAGAAATTAACCATTTTGTTTGGCACCCAAACTATAGAAAGCTACATATTGATTGAACATAATATTAGCTGCAACACTCAGTGTGGCTTTCTTTGTGAAATATTTGTCTGGTTTTTAGGATAGAATATCTTTACTAAACGTACTAAGATTCTATCCTAAAAAACAGACAAACATTTCACAAACAAAGGCACACTGAGTGTTGCAGTGTGAAAAAGTGTGCACTAGTGGTGCATAACAAACACAGCTAATATATTATTTAACAGATATGACAAAGATAGACACCCCTTTCTGTCTCTATCTCTTTCTAGTCGAAAATTTGTCTTCAGTCAACTCGATGTAAACAGCACGGATGGGTCCCTTCCAGGTATGGTAGTATCGAGTTCAATGACTTACTCATGTTTTTTTGGTCACGAATTGTGTTGATGAATAATTTCGACTTGTTTTTGACATTTGACGAATTGCGGGCGTACACATTTAGTTCACGCGTTGCAAGACGGTGTAAACGGGCAGCAAGCAAGCATTGGTCCTACCGTACTATCCCCACCAGCTTGGTCCTATCGGACGAGTTATCGATGTAAACTAGGCTAATGCTATCTACATTATATTTGGCATAAACGTGACTTTGAACACATATCCAATTTAGATGTCAGCGTGATTCTCGTTTGCCAAGCGAAAATTTGACAATTCCACTTCGAAGTGAAATTCAATGTAAACCTTACATTAATCGTTAGACAAAATGTGTCATCATCAAATGTGTCGGAGTAAAAGGTTTTTACGTTATTCTGTTTGCGTTTTTGTGATTTTTCATTTTATATAGTGAAGTTCCTTTTATATTTATCACGAAGTTTTAGGAAGTTTGCCAAGTTTTTGTGAGTTGATCAAACATGTTTTCTTGATTTAATCTGGTTTCAATTTCAGCTAAACTCTGACAACCCTGCTTCCCCGTAAAGCTTTGAATCTATACAAAATTACAAATGACATTTGAACTGCAAAAAACTCCCTCTTGAAGTCAGTTTGTTGTATTTGTCTGTACGATAAAAAATAAAACAGTTAGGGTGGTGTCAGTTTATACGGTGTGACCCGGTACCCGGTAAATACAGGGTGTCCCAGCAAGGGTGGCCACCGGCCATATCTCGGAAACTACTGGACCTAAAAGTTCAGGAAAAAAAATATGATCACTGAAGTGGCCACGAGAAAATGCTGGGAAATATTTATAACTTCGAAATTTTTCCGCTAGGGGGCGCAATCAAAGCTTAAATATTTAAATTCGAAATTTCTCCGGAAATTCTCAGATTGAGGTATATCTTTATCAACATGGTTAGAAAACCTAGACAATTTCACGTCTTTTTGGTACAGGGCTCATTGGCGTACCGATCTTCGTGTGAGTAGGGGAAGGTAGTGAAAGTGTAATTGTTCAAGTGGCTGTAACTTATAAACGACTTGTCCGATTTTGTTGCGTATAGGCTTGTTTGGAAGATAAATGTCAGTACTTTCGAACATCGTATCCAGTAGTGCGTGATCGTCTCCAGCAAAATTGCTAGAAGGGGTAACTTGAATTAAAAACAGTGTTTTTCATTTTACCGCAAAAATTTAAATGGTATGGTATAATTCTGATGATAATAACTGGTCCAAATTATGTAAAATTTAATGTTTTAAGGTTTTTTTTTTTTTCTTGTAAATTTAATCTTCATTTCGATTCTGTTATCAGAATTATACCGTACCATTTAAATTTTTGCGGTGAAACGAAAATAACAGTTTTTAATTCAAATTACCCCTTCTAGCAACTTTTCTGGAGACAATCACGCATCACTGGATACGATATACGAAAGAACTCACATTTATCTTCTGAACATGCCTATACGCAACAAAATCGGACAAGTCGTTTATAAATTACAGCCACTTGAACAATTACACTTTCACTACCTTCCCCTACTCACACGAAGATCGGTACGCCAATGAGCCCTGTACCAAAAAGACGTGAAATTGTCTAGGTTTTCTAACCATGTTGATAAAGATATACCTCAATCTGAGAATTTCCGGAGAAATTTCGAATTTTAATATTTAAGCTTTGATTGCGCCCCCTAGCGGAAAAATTTCGAAGTTAAAAATATTTTCCAGCATTTTCTCGTGGCCACTTTAGTGATCATATTTTTTTTCCTGAAATTTTAGGTCCAGAAGTTTCCGAGATATGGCCCTTGCTGGGACACCCTGTATAAATAAGTTATAGCTCAACCCATTCCTTCACAAGTTAGAGCCATCCTGAGATCAAAATCGAAGTCCGCATGTCCAAAAACCTTCACCCTGCAGCTGTGTAACGAAGCATTTTTGGACATATTATGTTATTTACATTAACTTTTCTTCATATTTTTAAGCCTGGATTTGTTTGCATGATCAATGAAAAACCCTGTATAGTAAGATGTTGTTAGAAGTCTTCACAAAAAGAGTATAGTGTGGAGAAGATAATCAAGTACCTTTTTTAGAAGTAGCTCAATGAAATTATAATTATCATGAATTTTAATCGAAAAAATAAAAGAAAAATCCGCTTCCTACTTTTGTATTCATAATAATAGGATAATAACCACAGCAAATACTTATCTGTGGTATTTCATATGGAGGACTATAACTAGGGGACGAATCGGCATACGAATATCCCTGAAAATCTGTCCCTCTTTTTGCTTGGTTCATTTGAGGGCGCTGTTGCTAGTAGCGCTTTTATTTATCCATTGTGATGGTAACGTTTATTGCTTGTCAATAATTTGTCAAGATACTTTTATCACATTTTCATTCATTTTTTCCAAATTTCCACTTCACATTTCACATGCAATGCATTCTCTATAAGGAAAAAATTGAGGTTGAATCGTCGCAGCATCGTGTTTCAGCCCATGGTTTGTTCAATGACTGTTGTCAATGAAGGATATGACGTCACTCAGTTACTCTATCAATTAATGCAATCAAACAAAAAAAAACATGAAAATTCTATAAATTTCAGAATAATGTATAACAAGAAATATATTCATAGGTACCTATTATCATCAAATAGTGAGAGTTTTGATGCAACCTAGCCAATAAAAATTGTTGCATTTTGATAGAGTATTTGTGACGTTGTTTCAATTATGTTACCTAGGTAATATTTTTGTTTGACTTGAAATCGCTAACGACTCTTCGCCATCTGGGGGTAACAATTGAAGCTGAATTACGATTTGAAACCTGGACCACTTTTATGCATTTCGATTACTCCAATTTTGAGGATACTTAACGCTAAGGGACCCTTAACTTGACAACTTTACATGCAAAACAGAGATTAAGGGTCCCTTAGCGTCAAGTATCCTCAAAATAGGTTGGTGCAATCGGCCATAAGTGTCCAATCGCATTTTATCCATTTTTGACCACCTATTAGCCAGTTCAAACCACTTTTAGCCAACAAGCCACTGGCCTGGCTTGAAGTATAAAAAGCCGTCTTTTTCACAACCCTGCGGAGGAGGGACAAAAAGTATTTGTTTTTAAATGGAAAGGTCGAATTATTAGTAGCCTCAATGAAAGATCGTTTTTTTTTCTGATTTCAAATATACCATATTTGCTGCCATTTGATGAGCCGTTTTCGAGATATTTGGTTTTGAATCTTCATCAAATTTTCTCTGCCACAGTAATCACTCTAAAAGTTGGACATGGTTACCATGGAAACAATGTTGCTGATGAACATCTCCACTCAAATAATGCTTTTGCTCATTCGATACTCTCAAAAAAAAAAATTGAAAAAATTAAAATGGTGTTCGCTGTGGCAGAAAATAGAAAACGCTGCGTTAAATTTGAATTCAAGTATAGAGAGTGCATAAGGCAAAATTGAGAAAATATTGTTTCTATGAAAACCAACTTTTAGAGTGATTATTTAGGCAGATAAATTTCACGGGAAGGCGTTACCCAGAACCTAATGACTTATTTGATGGAAATTCCTAACTAAATATCTCGAAAACGGCTGAACGAAATGTCAACAGATTTCAATGAAAAAAAACTTTTTCTTGCTATCCCGTATAGCTTTGAAACTACAGAAAATCACAATTGATATTTGAACTGCACAAAAATACCTCAGTCAGTACTTTTCATTTTTCTGTACGATGGAGAATGAAAAAGTTAATGGGGGTGTCAGTTCATACGGTGTGACCCGGTACGTACTTGTATAACATTATTTAGTGAAAAAAAAAAAATCTTTGTGGCTATTTTGCAGAAAAAGTATCCTTGGTGCTGATACACTAATCTGAAGTAACTAATTAAATGACCAAAAAATATTGGGTCCCTATTTTTGGTCCTCAATTTTCTTCGGACATTTCTTTTTTGTGTTCTGTTGGGGAAGGCAAACCAGAAAAATCAAACTGTGAAATTTATTTTCTTCCATGTTTAAAATAATGTGCGCACTCTTTTTCTAGTGGAAGTTTCAACTTCTCAACAAATATGCAGTAGACTCTCGTTCCATGTTGTTAGAAGTCAGATGCATCCGATTCTGATATTTCAAGAATTTTCCATTGCAGTTTCAAAAAGTCTCGCTCCTCGAGGTGACAAGCAAATTTTTTGTCAGTATTCAATCGATTTCGTAAAAAGAAATACATGTCATTGTATTGTATTTGCAAATTGATCGTTTATTATTGTCAAATGAAATTCATAACATTGAATGTTACACTGTCCTTATATGTATTTAGTACCTACTTAAATATTGTATTTATCTAAAGTCTATAGGGCTTATATCTAGAATTATCAGTTACCTTATTCTTTAATTTCATTCCAGTCTTTGTCTTCTGCATAAAAGTTCCTAACTCTTCTATGTTGAGCAAATTCTTTTCTCCCGTGATCGTCCTTCTTTGCACATTTCCAGCAAACATCTTTGCAGACACCTTTCTCTCTATCCGTGCTCCCAAACCTGGCTTCATGACAGCGTCCCGACTCTTCCTTCGTTCTTCAATGACAGCCTTTCTGATGGTCCTTCTCAAGATTGGGTCTTGTCTGGCAATGGATCTGAATTCTGATGACAACTTCACAGCTACCAGGAGAGATACAGAGTCCAGTTTTCTTAGAATTATGCTCCATAATTCCACCGGCAAGTCAGGAATAACAGAAGATGAAACAAAGGAGATCAAATGGTACATTTTGAGGATTGATCACAGAAGTCAGAAGAAGAGATAATGAGTTATCTGAATATTTACGTCAATTTATATATGGAGTTGCTTAGTGGAGCGTGATGTGCACTCAAGCATAACGAAATCCAGAAGCTATCACTTTTGAGCTTGGGCATTGGTGGACAGTTATGACTTAGTGGTTTTCACATTCAAGCACAAGATTCCCAAACTCATCATCTCTGATAAAATAACCATAAGTAACTTTCTCACATCTTATTCATATGGCAACAAATATAATGAGTTCCCTATTTCTGGTCCTCCAATTTTTTTCTCTCACTCATGGTATTTTGAACAAATTTATGTTATTGAAAAACAGCAATTCTCTTCTTTGGATAGTTTCGGTGTCTGGATTCTGAAAACGGAGAATTACAACGATTGGAAAAACGTTCAATTCTCTTCTCCATTACGAACCATCATATAATATAAGAATTGGTTGGTTAAATGGTGTTATCAAAACCAAAATGTGTTTGTCTAAAACATTTCTCTCTAATTCAACTGGCTTGTTGTGTTTACATGTTTTACATTTTTCCTGCAATTTCTGTTAACTGTATTACTAAACTGATGATAATCGATATTTCTCTTCCCTTTTCCCTGGTGACCAATCGACTTACTTCCGAACATTGAGCAAACTTACTTATTTTGACGCCCTCTACATACCTTATCGGCCAGGTATACAACATTGTCAATAATTGTAGTGATGATCTGATCACCTCTCATCATCAACATCGTGAGCCTACAATGTCCACTGCTGGACAGCATCTAGTTTCCAGCGAGTCTTCTTATGTCGCACAGTGGTCCAGAATAGCGTAAAAATGCCGCATTGAATTATTAAAGAGTTTTGATTTAATTTAGGTTGCCAAATTCTACTATAATCAAACATACTGATATCAGAAATAGAGTGTAGGATATTTGGGATTAGTACTACAGGAATATACAGGATGGGCCATAGTAAACGTACCAGCATTTATTTTGGGAATTTTATGTAATAAAAAGAAGACCAAGACAAATCAACTTTGTTTTTGAGGGGGACACTTTATTGGGCGTAAAAGCAAACCCCTCATCAACAACCCCTTGAGCAAGGTGAAGCTCACACCTGAAATCTTGATTGGAAAAAGGAGTCGAGTGATACCTTATTTTGAAGGTCCTGCGATCCCGATTACAACTGCCGAGTTTCAAGGCTCTGCTGTCATTCTTGTTGAAATGACAGCTTGTCATTTTTTTTAAATTTCCAATATTCAATAAATAATTACCCGCCAGAGTTAACTTTTCCAAACTAAGAGGATATGATCAGGGTCATATGACCTTAAAAATAAGTTATTACTATTTAATCTTTTTGACAAGGATTTATTTCAACCCCAAAAAAAATTTTTATTATGACTGTCTTGAGATAAATGATTTTTTTACTGAAAATTTTAATATTTCTGTTAGCTTCAAAGAGTAATATAGGTCTAAAGTAACGGGCAGAACAGAACATGAAAGAACAAAACATAAAAAAAAACGGAACTTGAACAAAGATAACATGAGAAAACAGATCAGTGAAAAAAGAGAACACCATCGATGAAACATAGCAAGGAAAAAAGAAAAAACTGATAAAACAAGACAAGGAAAAAATAGAACCATGACAAAACAGAAGCGAGAAAAAGAAGAACACTGAAGTAACAGAGCCTTGACAAACTTCACTGTTTGGTTTTTTGGAATGTGTATTGGTATGTGTCGATTATAGACCCAATGCGGCATATTTTTTAAATTCTGGACCACTGTGTATCGTTACTCCATCGGGCTGCGGTGGGCGTCGTCTGTTTCAGTATGCTTCCACTCTTGGTCGCTACTATAATATTTTTTTGTCCATCGACCATCGGTTACCCTGGCTACATGACCCGCCCAGTAACATTTCATACGCAGAATCGTCTCAACCGCATCTCGTACTCCTGTGTTGTGTCTGATGGTTCTATTTGGCATTCTATACAATGATCAAGAACAACATTCAGAAGTCATGCCACGTAAGATGGAGAGATCAAAACTGGAATCACCTCTCATAGGGGTATCTTATTATAGTTTTATCTCATTGCTTGTTTGCAATCCGTATGATGAGTAGTACTTTCATTGAGGTTTATTTTGAATTGTTTACTTCGAAGACATTTTTTTGGTAGTATTCAAAAGATTTCCCAATATTATTTTAAGATATACAGGGTGTTCCAGATCAACTGGTCACTACTTATACAGCAAATAGAAGTACCATAAATAAGAAGTTTGAGATGGGGAACCCATGGCCGGAAGTGCCCCGTTTCCTACATACAGGGTGTACAAGGTTTTCAAAAACAAATGAATATCTAAATTTATTTTGAAAATCGCTCAACCGATTTTGATGAAATTTTCAGGGTTTAATAAATGGTATTGCATGTTTCTGAGTATTTGAGAAAAAAATACCCTGTCCAGGGCCGGAGTTGGAGATTATGTGCGCACTATTTAAAAAAAAAAAAAGTAGGGAGAGGGGGATACATGATCAGAAGGGATACTTGATCAAATAAATATCTGCAACAGTTCTCTATTTCCCCAAACATAGTTTGCTCTTATCTTATGGCAACACAGAAAACTGAAAATGACAATTTAGTGCGCACCGTTTCGGAGGTTAGAATGCTTCAGTTTATTTCCCGCCAAAAGTAAATTGTTAACGTTCCAAATCGTGTTTACTTTGAGTGGTCAAAATAATGTTTGAAAGGATTTCCAATATACCAGTTCAAAGTTTAGTTCTTTGCGCAAGTGAATAGATTTTTGTGTTGATTTATATATAAAAGGTAAGTCCGTTCTTTCTGTTTATTCAAAATATTATGCCCTTTATGATATGGGATACAATAATACCTTTTCCTTAAACTTCGTTCAATTTCCAACAAATTAGCTTTCTTGACTTTATCAACCGAAAATTTGCAGTTTTGGTAAAAGTATAAAATCCTACTGCTCACTCGTCGGGGAGAAAAAACTCAAGAGCCTTTTTTCCTTGGAAATTGAATGAGTTTTTTAAAAGAAAACAAAATTCTGTTCAAAAAACAGTGGCGTGTGTGATTTTTGTTTTTTCGAATAACAAGACACCCTGTATCTAGGAAACGGGGCACTTTCCCCATCTCAAACTTCTTATTTATGGTTCCTCTATTTGATGTATAAGTAGTGACCTGTTGATCTGGGACACCTTGTATAAAATGCGAAATAAAAAAACATAATATTATGTGTGCAAATTAATCATATTATTGTCAAATGAAATTCATAACATTGAATGTTACACTGTCTTTATGTATTTACATATTTATTTATCTAAAATCTATAGGGCTTATATCTAAGATTATCAGTCACCTTATTCTTCAATTTCATTCCAGTCTTCGTTTTCTGCATAAAAGTTCCCAGCTCTTCTAAGTCATGTACATTCCTGTCTACCGTCATCGTCGTCGATCTCTGCACATTTCTAGCAAACATCTTTGCAGGTACCTTTCTTTCAACACGTGCTCCAAATCCTGGCTTGATCACAACTTCATGTTGCTTTCTTCGTTCTTCTTTGACCGCTTTTCTGATGGCCCTGCTCAAGATTGGGTCCCCTCTGGCAATGGATCTGAATTCTGAAGATGCCTTCACAGCGATCAGGAGAGACACCGTGTCTAGTTTTCTCAGAATTATGGTCCATAATTCCACCGGCAAATCAGGGATAACAGAAGATGAAACAAAGGAGATTAAATGGTACATTTTGAGGATTGATCACTGACGAGCCAAAGAGAGATAATGACTTCTCTGGAATATGTACGTCAATTTATATAGGCACTTGGTCAGTGAAGCATGATGTGCATTCAAGCATGAGCTTATCCAGAACTTATCACTTTTAAGTTAATCCTCAGCTACACTGATCAAAACCAGTATATTCGAGCACAAAACTTCAAACTCATCCCTTCTGATATACTGCCATTTACACTTTTTTAATGTCCAGTACCATATTGCTGTTTTCGAGATTGAAACAAAAATGTTCAAAGAAAAATCTAAAGGTAAGCTAATCAGACTTCTAAGTCACAAACCAAATTTGTGGCCTGTCAAGTTTGGTAACTTGTTTCAATGTGGTTCGTTCGAATCCATTTTTATTTCGGATTTTTTGTTGCATCACTAATGAAACACCCTGTAACAATCTTTTTTTTAAATCGTTTACCGAAAAAGATTACGAGATAGTTCTGTCAGTATTTTTTGTAGTTGCTGCTAAATTGTTAGGGTTTCACTGAACGTCTTTGTATAATGATAATAAGAATTTTATTTCTGTTGCTTGAATTTGTTCTGATTTTTTTTTGTATCAAGACTATTATTGCAATTCCTTATATGATAGATAGATTGATAATCCTTCATTTGTTCCAATGTTCATAACTTACAAAGTTACAAATAAAGTTACATAAAGTATAACACGCGAAATAAGAGCAAATTGACAAGCAAACTTTTTAGTTGTTTTCAATAGTGAAATTACATAGTTCGTATTCAATCGATTTATCGACTTAAGAAAAATGTGTATGAGCAAATTCATCATTTATTATTGTCAAAACAAATTCGTAACATCTTATAATAAATTCATTATCTTATTTAAATATCTACTAAAGTCTATAGGGCTTATATCTAAGATAATCAGTAACCTTATTCTTCAATTTCAATCCAGTCTTTGTTTTCTGCATAAAAGTTCCCAGCTCCCCGATGTTGAGCATACTCTTCTTTACCGTCGTCGATCTCTGCACATTTCTAGCGAACATCTTAGAAGGCACCTTCCGTTCTACTCGTACTCCCGATCCTGGCTTCATGACAGCTTCTTGCTTCTTCCGTCGCTCTTCAATAACAGCCTTTCTGATGGTCCGTCTCAAGATTGGGTCTCCTCTGGCAATGGACCTGAATTCTGAAGATGCGTTTGCAGCTATCAGGAGAGACACAGGATCCAGTTTTCTCAGAATTATGCTCCATAATTCCACGGGCAAATCAGAGATGACAGAAGATGAAATAAAAGAGACTAAATGGTACATTCTGAGGATGTTCACTGATGAGGCAGAAGAGTGATAATGTTCCCTGGAGTATGTACGTTGATTTATATATGCACCTGCTCAGTCAAGCGTGATGTGCATTCAAGCTTATGAGCTATTTATCCAGAAGTTATAACTGTTGAGGTACGCTTGGTGGATAGTTATGCTCCAGTGACTCACGCTGCCCTTATCACAACCATGGAGAAGGCTTAAACACGGATTAATTTTGCCAAAGGGTTTGAATAATAATAATAATGTATTGGGCCTTTCTCCATTTTCTATAGAAACTTTCCAACACGAGAAAAAGTTGCTCAATTCAATAAAATATACAAGGATTTTTGAATAGATACAATAGAATAGAACATCGGAAAAAGGTCAGAGAAGGATAGATAATGAATTGCATATTATGGAGAAAGGGTGAACGATACCGGAAAAATATTTAGAAATCAATTCAATCTCTGTCCAAAAAATATGTCCCAGAATTAAAAATGGTTTCGACGAGATCACCACTGTCCACAACAGGTTTCAAGAAAATATAACTATTCAAAATGAAATCTACTTCTAAAAAATTTCACATCATACCTCTGCAAGTCAACTTGTCAAACTTGATAGAACAAAAATCTGGACGCGAACACCGTAACTCGATAGAAAATAGAAATAGAAAGAAATATACTGGATATATATATATTTTTTTAAACGATCGGTACCTTGGCGCTGACTCCGTTAGCAAATAGACAGGAAATTTATTTTAGTCTAAGATACGGTATTAGAAATATACAGGGTCCTTCATTAGTGCGTCGGGCAATCCTAGCGTGGTTATTTACAAAAGTAGAAAAAAAAGTTTTATACAAAAGTTGTAGAATGTGACTTTATGCATATTTTAAAAATATTTGGAAACATACAGGGTGCGTCACAAAAGTATGGCACGAAAAAGTATGATTTTTTTAAGTGGAACCCCCTGTATATTGATTGATATTTCAATTCTTTCTTCAATTTGGAACAAAAATTGTGATACAACTAATGTTCCTAAATTCAACCGTTATCGAACTTTGACATGCTATAAAACTCAAACTATTCAAGTTAGAGGAAAATGGTTTGCACTTTCCTATCTTAACTTTTCAAGAGCTCTTCTGTCATTTGGATAGAAGGTAACGTCAACTGTCAACTTTTTTCGGCACATTTTGACATTTTTTCACAATAATGGATTTAATCTCCTTGAATAGCTCTTGAAAAGTTAAGATAGGAATGTGCAATCCATTTTTCTCTAACTTGAATAGTTTGAGTTTTATAGCATGTCAAAGTTGCAAAAATGCCATTTTTAAAACGCGATATCTCGATAACGGTTGAATTTAGGAACATTAGTTGTATCACAATTTTTGTTCCAAATTGAAGAAAGAATTGAAATATCAATCAATATACAGGGGGTTCCATTTAAAAAAATCATACTTTTTCGTGCCATACTTTTGTGACGCACCCTGTATGTTTGAAAATATTTTTAAAATATGCATAAAGTCACATTCTACAACTTTTGTATAAAACTTTTTTTTCTACTTTTGTAAATAACCACGCTAGGATTGCCCGACGCACTAATGAAGGACCCTGTATACTCTCAACTGTTATTTGATTGTGATAAAGCAAAATCACGGGTCTTCACTCTTGAATAATATTTACTTGGATTAATTTTTTTGTTTGATCAACTTTCCTCATCTGTTATTGATAAAAATCGATCATTAGTCGAAAGAAAATTGCTCAAGAAATTGGAAAAAATATAGGTTGCCTACTTTCCTTTGGGTACACTATAAGGTTGCCAGGTACAAACAGGTGGACAGGCGTTGAAAATATACCCTCATCTGTTATTCGATTGATTTTTTTTTAAAGAGAGCTTATTTTATTCCCTGTCGAACAGTATAAGGTTGCTTGATCAAAAGTGGGTTCCGCGGAGCTCAATTCAAATCTTGCCTTGGTATGGTTCTTAGAGGGCACCACTTACACACCTTTTCACCCATTCAAATGGTCATAACTTTTTGGTACACACCCGTACTTTTTTTTGAATTGAAAAAGTGTTTCCTCCGTCCTTTTTACACAAAAAAGGTATACTTTCTAGAAGTGGCTGGGAGTAACCTTTTTCAAGATATTTACACTTGAAGTAAATTGAATGGCAAATCTTGAGAATAAACATGAGGGGCTTTGAAAACGGCGTTATAATGGTAATTTTGATAGTTTGATCTAATGTACAATGCTTCTTGTTAAAAAAAAAATTATCCAATTTTTTAATTTTTTTAATCATTTTTTATCATTTTTGTATTATTTTTTCCATTTTCTCTTGATTTTTTTTTTCAATAAGAAACATTGAAAATCGAGTCACTTCTCAAAATTACCATGTCAACGGCGTTTTCAAAGCCACCTATTATTACGAAATACGTTATTAGAAATATACAGGGTGCTACAAATTCGAGTCTAAGTGGGGATCTCGTAAACCGTAATAGATACAAATTCATTTGTTCAAATCGAAGCAAAGTTGCCTATTTTGATGCTCAACAAAATGCCATTTTGAAATCCAAGAAATTCCGGCTACGTTGGAGATAGTAAAAAAAAACTAAATTTTTCAAAATCGTTTTCATTTTTTTCTGACCTATTTGGAGAGATATTTTCAAATGAATTATCCTTTTCATTCTCATTTTAACTCTTTACAAGATAGCGTTATTAAAATGAAGTTTTTGACAACTCAAAGGCAATTAATTAAAATTTATGGGGAATGCAGTTCGCGCTCTGCGCTCTTTTGATCTTCAACTTCAACAGCCCTTCAAACTTTCCATTGAAACTTTTATTTCCATCCCAAAAATTAAAATAAGATAACGTTTTGCATAAAATGTGTATCAGAAGATAAGAGTTTAAGAATGTTGTCCTTAAACTCATAATATGATTGTGATACGGGCAGCGTGAGTCACTGGAGCATAGCTGACTTCTGGATTAGCTCATGCTTGAATGCACATCTCGGTTCACTGCCCAAGTTCATATATAAATTGACGTACATATTCCAGAGAAGTCATTATCTCTTTTCTGTCAGTGATCAATCCTCAAAATGTACCATATATTCTCATTTGTTTCATCTTCTGTTATCCCTGATTTGCCAGTGGAAATATGGAGCATAATTCTGAGAAAACTGGACACTGTGTCTCTCCTGATAGCTGCAAACGCATTTTCAGAATTCAGATCCATTGCCAGAGGGGACCCAACCTTGCGAAGAACCATCAGAAAAGCTGTCATTGAAGAACGAAGGAAGAAGCAGGAAGCTCTCATGAAGCCAGGATTGGGAGCACGGATAGAGAGAAAGGTGTCTGCAAAGATGTTTGCTAGGAATATACAGAGAACGATGACCACGGAGAAAAAGAATTTGCTCAAAATAGAAGAGCTGGGGACTTTCAAGCAGAAAACCAAGATTGGAATGAAATTAAAGAATAAGGTGACTGATAATATTAGATATAAGCCATATAGATTTTAGATTGATAATACATATAACTCAAGGACAGTGTATTATTTGGTTATATGAATGATTATTTGACAATAAAAAAAAATTAAAATCGTTTCTTTTTTCTTATCTTGATTTTTGAAGTCGAAAATTTTGAATCAGCCAAATTCTATATAGAATAAGATGACAATGGGACGTCTAATAATTTTATTATAGATATAGAGATAGATACATCACGCGGAAAGAGCTGTAGGTACAGCAGCAAGGCTTGTAGACCAAATCACACAATGTTTACATTGTTGTTATTCAAACGATCAAATTATCTTGAATGAATTATTCTTCCGTTTTGACAACCCTTCCCTAACTGTTACAAGCTGAAAAAATCATGAAACATCAGCAAAAGTGATCCCAGTACTTAGAGGAAATCTCAAAGCATTATAGATATTATGAACAAACCTATTTAGTACTAACCCAAAAAGTCACGACGACTATTCGCGACACCTTGTATGATAGCAAGAGCTTCTTTCCGTATTGTACACTATTTTCGAAATCAATGACTGTTCCGTGACTTTTCACTCACCATTGAATTCAAAAACTTCCGAAACTAATGGGTTTAGCCATATGTTAAATAATTGTTGTCCAGAATGCTTAGAGAAATCCATTAAAAAAAAAAAGTGTAACATGACTTTCTGGGACACCCTGTATAATTGCTAGGGTTTCTAGTTTGATACATTTCTTCAAGTTCCACTACTTTCATATCGGAGGTTTTTTGTATTGTGCACAATTTCCGAAATACATAATCGACTGTTCCGGGACTTCTCACACAATGTATATCTATTTGTACTATAAAAATACTAATAATCACATATTAAATCAAAGTGCACAAATAAATTATACCTCACATAAAGACAAACAAATACATAAAATATACAAAACAATGAGAAAACAAATGAAGAAATAATTGGAAACGAATGAGACATTTTCATGTCCACTTTTTCTCCTCTTCAAGATAGAGTAGTCGAAATTGAAATTCGTTGATATGACTCACGTTAATTTGAATGCAATGACAAAAAGTTTACAATTCATTATCTTTTCAAAAATTTGAACTATCCGCTTCAGATACCAAAATGGTGAATGTTATGGTGAAAAAGTAAAATTGACAATTTTAGCGACAAAGTGACCACTACTACTTGTTCTTTTTGCTCTATTGCAATCTTTATGTGGTGTAGTAGTATATTATAATCACTAACCAGTAATATATCTCGTGACGTAGCGTACATTTGAGCTGATGACCCTTCAAAACGGTTCGGTTGGGAGAACTCAATAGCTCCTTTTCTTCCAATATCCATTGTCCTAGAAAAATTTGGTCTAAATATCTACGAAAAAAGCATAGAATAGTGGAGTGGTGCACGTACATCTTGCGATGGTTTTTATTTTTTTTTTTATAACTTTGATTAACCCCTGAAATGGTTGTGAGATAGTAGCGGTGTAAAACTCGGGGGTTATAATCTACATAAAAATACCTTCAAAATGAGGTTATTAAATATCTCGGGGCGCCCAAAATCAGCTCTGTTTCCTTTTTAAATGTATAAAATGCGAAATATGTTTTTCAAATTTATCGTTTATTATTGTCAAATAAAATTCATAACATTGAATATTACACTGTCCTTTACCTATTTTGAATATTATCTAAAATCTATAGGGTTTATATCTAAGATTATCAGTCACCTTATTCTTCAATTTCATTACAGTCTTTGTTTTCGGCATAAAAATTCCCAGTTCTTCGATGTTGACTAATTTCGTTTCTTCCATCGTCGTCGTTCTCTGCACATTCCTACCAAACAACTTTGCAGGCACCTTCCGTTCTACTCGTACTCTCAGTCTTGGCTTCATTACAGCTTCCCGCTTCTTCCTTCGTTCTTCAATGACAGCCTTTCTGATGGTCCTTCTCAAGATTGGGTCTCCTCTGGCAATGGACCTGAATTCTGATGATGTCTTCACAGCTATCAAGAGAGATTGAAGATCCAGTTGTCTCAGAATCATGCTCCATAATTCCACCGGCAAATCAGAGATAACAGAAGATGAAACAAAAGAGATTAAATGGTACATTTTGAGGATGAACACTGATGAGGCAGACGCGACACAATGAGTTATTTGATGTATGTACGTCAATTTATATAGACATTTGGTCAGTGATGCGTGATGTGCATTCAAGCGTGACCTGATCCAGACTTTAGGATTTGGTGGACAAGTATGCCTCAGTGACTTTCACGCTGCGCTAATCACAACCAAATATCAAGAATTCAAGCGCAAGAATCCCAAACTCATAACTTATGATACACCGTCAAACAACACGATTTATAATCACTTTTCCAATTTCCTATACCTAAACGAAACCTGTTTTGGGCAGAGGTTTGAATAATAAGGCTTTGAGGTAAATGATTACATATTTTCACTGACTGGTACAGTATAGATTTTCTTGTCTGTTCTGATCTTGGTATGGGTAGCAGCAGCAGATTTTGCTGACGGGTACTACAGCTCACAACATGGCCCGAGGGAACTTGTCTATACTTGAACACCAGACAACAGGTTTCCAAAATATATAGAGATGCCAGGGTCAGAATCCTGCAACGTGAAAATAGAGGTCTGCAATGGTCCTCTCTCCTGGCCTCCGCCAGACATCGGACTGCTTTCTTCTGAACAACAAACAAGGTGTTCATGAGCAATTTCTCCGCAGAACCCCAGAAAGCAACTCCATATCTTAGTTGTGATTCTATTAGGGCAAAGTGAACTCTCCGGCCATCCCAGGTTCCAGTTCTGTTCTCACCGCGAAACAACCGGCCGCAACCTTTCGGCTCAGCTCGGTGATGTGAATATTGAATTTCAGATCTTGGGCAATACTAAGTCCCAAAAAATTGGATTGTTTGTTTTGTGGAACTAAGTAGGACCGAAAACATAAGTTCTCTGAGCCACTCTTGAAACATACCATTTAAGTCTTGTTCAGGTTCATAACAAGGCAATTACCATCACACCACTCCTTCACTTTGTTCAATCCCTATGATAACAGGAATGAAAGAATTCCAATGTTATTCGTGTGCCATGAGATGGTCGTGTCATCAGCAAAAATTGTAAATCTTTCCGTTATGTCCAGTTGCGAGAGGTCATTGATATAAAGTAGGTATAGCATAGGTCCGAACACTGAACCCTGGGGAACACCCCAGTCCACTGGTATCTCATTCGAGATCGTTGTTCCGAAATTAACCTGCTGTGTTCTTCCAGTCAAATATGATTGAAACCATGAGAGCGCTACTTCACGAAAACCATAGTGAAGAATCTTCCGGAGCAGAATCCCGCGATTGATGCAATCAATAGCCTTAGAGATGTCACAAAAAACAGCTGCAGACACTCCACTACTATTTAAACCTGTATACAAGTTACTGAGGAGATTGTACATCAGTTGTACTTTTATTTGCCAAAAACGCAGAAAAGCAAGAAATATGATGAGAAATACTCAAGGGTATACTCTTTTTTGGCACCTCATGCATACTTTTCCATGGAAACTTTTATATCCATCCTGAAAATTGCAATAAGTTACTATACTATTTTGCATATTGTGCAAAAATAGGGAACTTACATTTGTTGCTAATAGCTGTGAAAAATTATTTTTTTATCGGGGGAGATGAGCTTGGGATGTTCTTGAATTCATATGTGGTTGAGATAAGAGCAGCGTGAGTCATTGGGGCATAACGGTCCACCAAGCTTAACTCAAAACTGGTAACTTTTGGATTGGCTCAAGCATGAGTGCACATCACGCTCCACTGACCAAGTGCATGTATAAATTAACGTACATTTTCCAGAGAACTCATTATCTCTTCTTCCGACAAGCAGTGAACAATCTTCAAAATGTACCATTTAATCCCTTTTGTTACATCTTCTGTTATCCCTGATTTGCCAGTGGAATTATGGAGTATAATTCTGAGAAAACTAGATGGTAAGTCTCTCTTGACCGCTGTTAAAACATCGTCAGAATTCAGGTCCGTTGCCAGGGGGGACCCAGTCTTGCGAAGAACCATCAGAAAGGCTGTCATTGAAGAACGAAGGAGGAAGCAAGAAGCTGTCATGAAGTCAGGATTGGGAGTACGAGTAGAAAGAAAGGTGCCTGCAAAAATGTTTGCTAGGAATGTGCAAAGAACGACGACCAGGGTAGAAAAGAATTTGCTCAACATCGAAGGCCTGGGGACTTTTATGCAGAAAACAAAGACTGGAATGAAATTGAAGAATAAGGTGACTGATAATCTTAGATATAAGCCCTATAGACTTTAGATAAATATGTAAATGAGATGGTGACTGTGTAACATTTAATGTTATGAACTTTATTTGACAATAATAAATGTTTAATTTGCTCGAGCATGTATTGTTTTTCTGATTTCGATTTTAATACCTTATATCCAGTAATCTGGAGAAACTCCAACAAAAAATAACTTCGAGGTAGAATTACTTGGAAAAGGATAAAAATGGACCCAAGTGAAACCACTACTACACTTCATACAGGTCACAAGGAAACAATTTAAGAAATCAAGATAAGATACCCTCCCAAGTAGTGTTCAGTTTATCGCTACATCGACTCCACCTCAAAAATGTGCTATTTTAGTAGCGGAGATTACAACTTTTCACTTTTTGTCGATACATTCAAATCCACGTAAACTGTACTAATCAACAAAGACTGATGAGCTTTTCAATAAACCTCAATGAACCCACCTACGACATTCAAAGGTTGCACGAAATTTGTAGAGGATCTTCGCATTTTAAAATTTGATAAGATATTTTGAATTATCAAACAATAGCTGACCCGGCAAATTCCATACTGGCTCATAATCAATAATTAATGTTGTGCTAGATGAATTTGTTTCACAATTTTCTTTTTTCTAGTTTTTCCGATGTTTCAATGATTATTCTGTTATTCGGGGCGCAGACATAACTTACATATAAAAAATAATAAGAATCCTCCCAGCGATTTTCCAGTTAGGATGATATGTTAAATATCCGACAACATTTCTAGCTCACTTTTTTTCACTCTTAAACTGAAAACGTATCTATCGTTACAACACTTCAAATCCCAAATTGAACTTACATATCTAATTTGGATAAGATCTTTTGAAAAAATAACAAAATTTGGCAAACATGATCTCACATTTTTAAGAAGAATATTGATCAAATCCCAAATAGAACCTCTATAATCTAATTTGAACAAAATCCTTTGGAAAATTACAAAATTATGCAAAAGATTTTTGGTAAATTTCTAAAATCAAACCTCAAATTAAAACCTTCATATCTTATTTGAACAAAATCCTTAGGAAAATAACAAAACTTTTCGATCATAACCTCACTATGTCATTTAAAAAAAATGTTTTTATCAAATCTCAAATAGAACCTACGATATATTATCTAATTTGAACAAAATCCTTTGGAAAATAACAAAATTTGGCAAACATAACCTCACTTGGTCAATTTTTGTTAAATTTCTTGACCGAACTCCAAATTCGAGCCTACATGATTATTTGAAAAAAATCATTTGGCAAATTACAAAACTATGCAAACATAACCTCACTATGTATGTGATGTTTCAAAAAAATTTTTGATCAAATCCCAAATAGAACCTACATATCTGATTTGAAAAAAATCGTTTGGAAAATAACAACTATATGAAAACATAACCTCACCACGTCATTTTTTTAAAATGTTTTGATCAAATCCCGAATAGAACCTACGATATTATTATCTAATTTGAACAAAATCTTTTGGAAAATTACAAAATTAGGCAAACATAAGCGCACTTGGTCAAATTTCAAATTAGAACCCACATAATTGCAACAAAATCCATTGACAAATAATAAAACTATGCAAACATAACCTCACCATGTCAAAGAAAGGGAAGTTGTGTTTTCGGGTTCTTGTTCTTAAGGGAAATTTTCCTATTTTTTTTTTATAACATCACTCCTCATATTTCGAAGAACATTAAAAAAAAAATTGCTTCAGCCGTTCTCAAGTGATGGAGTGACCAAGAAAAACAGGATTCAAATTTATACAGTGCTTTTCTTTAATGTCCCCCCCCTTTTATTTTTTGAACGGCTCAACTTCAAATTCTAGGTGATGAAATGCAAGCATGTTTACTATGTTTTGACATACAATTGACATATGAAAAATTCAAGATGGCGACTGGGCGCCATCTTGGAATGTTTTTTTGAATAGGAATAGGGGTCATGTGACATTTCATTTTGAAGATCCTGATGAGTACTTTATCACCCTAGAATATTGAGTCGATATCTTCAAGTACTACAAAATGGCGGTACATTCAATTACTACATAGATACATACACTTTTGAAAAAAAAATTGTGAATTTCAATTCAAAAGATGCTGGAAATATTCTTGACATAAAGTTTGAGTTAGGAACAAATTACAAAATGTCAAAAAAGCATCTTTTGAATTGAACTTGACGAACTTTTTTAAAAAGTGTATGTATCAATGTTAGTAATTGAATGTACCGCCATTTTGTAGTACTTGAAGATATCGACGCAATATCCTAGTGTTATAAAGTACTCATCAGGACCTTCAAAACGAGGTGTCACATGACCCCTATTCCTATTTAAAAAAACATTCCAACATGGCGCCCAGCCGCCATCTTGAATTTTTCATATGTCAATTTTATGTCAAAACATAGTTAACATGCTTGTATTTCATCACCTAGAATTTGAAGTCTCTAAGTTGAGTCGTTCAAAAAATAGAAGGGGGGGACATTGAAGAAAAGCTCTGTATATTAGATAAGATAAAAGCCTGGATAGAATCAGCATCTGCACTGTTTTAGTTTTATGTTTACGTTCACTGAATGCACCAATTTTAACATAATGGCAACGTGCTTTATCAGTCCTGACCTATGATTCTGTTTTAGTTTTAATTTTTGTATGGACGTAGTATCGACTCTGAAAATGAATCTGGACTTTGTCTATAACTCGCATTAACGGGTAGATATTCTAACAGACGCCCACAACATCCCTTTATGGGAAAAAATAGAAATACTCTTCTCTCATAATGTCATTTTTGTCTTGATATTGAAAATGGCCGTCACTGCTATGCTGAATAGAATAGAGTCTTTTTCGTTTCTCAGGTCTATGATTTGAATTGACTTATTGACATCAATATCATTAGGTGAGTTCGAGTTTACGCTCTTCGTGCTCAGAGTGTTTAGAGCGGAAACTCGAACTCGCCTATTGGATTCACTCATTGACATTTACATTAGTTTGTTTTGTCACGGAAAGGTGAAATGTGACATCCCGAATGAAAAGTTGGGTTTTCAGGTTTTTTCGGGGGATTTTTCAGCTTTTTTCTCCATAAAAACAATTCCAAGACTTTAAGGAACAATTCAAAAAAAAAATTACTCAAATTGCTCCAGCCGTTCTGAAGTTATTGATCTTCCAGAAGAAATAGGTACTCATTTTTATATATTATTCTTCTCATGATCGGATGCATCGAACTTTTAACAATATGGAACGAGTTTATGTTGCATCTGTTGAGAAGTTTGAACGTCAAACTAAAGAAACTACATTATAAATCAGAGAACATTTTATTATATAATTTTATGGATCTACCAGGTTTGGCTTTCTCAAGAGAACATACAATTTTCATGAAAAAAATTTACTTCAAGCTGGAAGGGCAATTTTTTCCTCATTCCCCGTCAAAATAAGGAACTCATATTTGTTGGTACTTGAAAAAAAATGTAAAACTGTCACGTCTCTTCAGTGTACTCGAAGAAATCAATTCGGGAATCTTTTCTACGAATTCATGTTATATGGTTGTAATCAACGTAGCCTGAAAGTTACCTGTCCACCAAAACTTTGACTCAAAAGTGATAACTTCTGGATTAGCTCATACTCGAATGCACATCACGCTCCACTAAGCAACTCCATATATAAATTGAGGTACGTATTCCAGAGAACTCATTATCTCCTCTTCTGACAAACAGTGAACAACCTTGAGAATGTATTATCTGATTCCTTCTGTTTCATCTTCTGTTGTCCCAGATTTACCGGTGGAATTATGGAGTATAATTCTGAAAAAACTGGACACTGTGTCTCTTCTGATCGCAGTTAAGGCATCTTCAGAATTCAGACCCAATATTGAGAAGGACCATCAGAAAGGCTGTGAAAGACGAACGAAGAAAGCAGCAGGAAGTTGTGATGAAGCCAGGATTGGGAGCACGGATAGAAAGAAAGGTGCCTGCAAAGATGTTTGCTAGGAATGTGCAGAGAACGACCACGAAGGTAGAAAAGCATTTGCCCAACATCGAAGAGCTAGGAACTTTCATGCAGAAAACGAAGACTGGGATGAAATTGAAGAATAAGGTGACTGATAATCTTAGATATAAGCCCTATAGACTCTAGATACATATGTAAGTAACCTTAGGACAGTGTATTATTCAATGTTATGAATTTTGACAATAATAAAAATAATAAATCTCCTCTCACGTATCTTCTTATTTCGCATGTTATACGTTATATTATCATAAATTCTATTGAGAAATCAATCCAGTACCTCAGAAAAATCGTCTTGCAAGTAAAAAGGTTTTCAGAGTTCCCAATAGCTACTCCCTGGCGTCGTGTGCCGCTCAGAAATCAAACAAGTGGTAGTACCAACTGATAGAATTATAATTATATCTTTTTTGACACTCTAAGAGTGATTGACTTCACTAGAATTTGTCAAATTCAAAAAAAAAACTACAAAAAAAAATAAATAACTCAACTTGATTTTTTTTGAAAATTTTATTTTTGTTTTTTTTTTCAATTTTTAACTTATTCTAGTATAGGCAATCAATCTGAGAGTGTCGAAAAAATTTTCAATACCAAAAATACCACCAACTGGTGTTTCGCAGTAGTCTTTTTTAGTGTATTATTGCAATAACCTGTAAAACACAAAACTATTTTTCTCGAAAACGGTTAGTTTTATCGGAACAAAAGGAGAGCATCTTTTTTGATAAAAAAAAGGTCAGAGTAATTAAAAAAGTAGTTTTCAGCTCTGTAAAATGACACCGGTCAAAAATTGGGCCCAAACGGTTTTATAACCAGTCCGTTCCTGGTTCCTTCTACAATTTCAAATTCTGACTTTACTATGGTTTTATGAGTCTTTATGGTCTACACAACATACTAAAATTTCATCAAGTTATACAAGCCGGTTCAAAAGTTAGAGCTAAAAAATTACATAGATGGGTACCTCTTAAGGGCTCTGTATCTCCGTTGTGAGGCACTTAAAAAAAAAAAGTTTCATGACAAATTGGGGTTATTTTGACCTCCCCTCTACGCTCCCGAAATTATGCCTTATACTTACCAGACACCCTGTAGAGGGAAAGAAGTGGCTATGAGAGTCATTTATTTTCAAAAATCTTTTGTAATAAAACAATTTTTCCAAAATTCTTTGTTTTTTTCGTTTTTTTCCGGATCTACTAGGAATTTTTTAGATTTTGAAGCGGCATATTATCGAGTACCAAAATCCGCTACATTCTTCTCATTCAACCGACTTTCTATCTATCATGGTTACGAAGATCCCTGTACTGGCCCTCCTTATCGTGGGCACGTAGTATATCGATTTTTTTTTCTTTATCATGATAATCTTTGTCAAATTCATAGCTAATATATGTTAAGTTTTGCTTGTGCAAGCCCACGTTGATCAATTTCGTCTTTTATGATTTCAATTTTTTGTTCGCTTCATGCATGTCTGATTCCAAGAAGATTTTGGTTGGGTGGTGATTGATCGATTTCTTATACATGCTATAGGTAAATTATAAAGCGGAAAATGAAAAAATAATTTTTAAGCAGATTTGTCATTTATTGTCAAAAACAGAGTTCATAACATGAATGCTACACTGTCATCTGATTTACATATTATGTATCTAAATTCTATAGGGCTTATATCTAAGATTATCAGTCACCTTATTCTTTAATTTCATTCCAGGCTTCTTTTTCTGCATAAATGTCCCCAGCTCTTCTGTATTCAGAACAGTCTCATGTGACGTCGTCGTCTTTTTCTGCACATTGCTGGCAAACATCTTTGGAGGTTCTGTCCTTTCCACTCGTGCTCCTAATCTTGGCTTCATCACTACTTCCAGCTGCTTTCTTCGATCTTCGCTAACAGCTTTTCTGATAGTCCTTCTCAAGATTGGGTCTCCTCTTGCCATGGACCTGAACTTTGGTAATGTGTTTGCAGCTACCAGAAGGGACACAGGGTCCAGTTTTCTCAGAATTATGCTCCATAATTCTACCGGTAAATCCGGGATAATGGAATATGAAAAAAGAGGAGTGAAGTTGTACATTGTGAGAGTGGATGAAGAGGGATAATGACTCTTGGAATCCATACTTCAATAATTTACATATGGAGCTGGTCAGTGACATGCACTCAGGCATGACCTAATCCAGAAGTTTTCAGTTGAGGTTTTGGGGTCATCTATGCCCCAGTGACTCTCACGCTCCATCGAACACAATCATGATAAATTCTGAAGCACAAGATATCTAAAGTAATTTTCTTTTGGCAAAAATCAACTTCAAATGTGTTCCTCATTTGTCCATGTGTGCATTCTCAACTTGTCTAAAAGTTTTTGATTTGAATTGGACGAATTGTCTCCCATTCTTAGCTAAAAATATTTTTATAATTAAAATATGTTCAAGTCAATGCTATTGCTCTGATGTTCTGTGAATTTTTCGAGTTTTGTGGAATTTTTTGATCTTTTTTGACATTTTTGGGATTCAGACTCTAGTTTTAAGAGTAGTTGAGTCTTGGCAATAGTAAGTTTTGAGTTTTATGACTTATAATTTACCCTAAAGTAAGGCAGATATACAGTGCGGTTCAAAAAGGTCCCCTCCCCCTAACTTTTAAACCGCAAGATTGATGTTTGGATCCCCGATAAATGAGAACGTAGAACATTTCTCAACACAGTAGTGACTGATGAGACTGTAAAACGGCAATTGGAAGCCATTTTGAAAAAAAAAATAGGCTCAAAATTGAAAAAAACTAGAACGTGATAGCGACCCGAAACTTTCAGGATGTAATAAGGATGAAAAGTCCTTCAAAATGAGGTATTACTTGAGGACCATTTTTCCGAAGAATTTTTTTTAAAGTTGCGCTCTGCCGTCATCTTGAATACTGAAAGTATGTCAGTAACATCAAAAAGTAGTATCTTGATAGCAATTGAAGTATGCCAAGTTTCAAAATTTTTGTTGCACTGATTCAACAAAAAGTAGTAGGGTCCGCAATATACAGGGTTCGGAAAAATTACCAGATCGGTCGATTATTTCAAAAGATAAACCAGTTAGAAAAACTGTCTTTTATAAAAGTTGTGAAGCTTTTAAAAATCTACACCACTGTCATGAATTGGAATATACAGGGTTGCCAATGAAGTTGTGGCAGACGAAAGTTGCATTTTTTTAAATGGATCCCCCTGTATATTAAGGTATATTTCTATTCTTTTTTCAATGTTGAACAAAAATTGTGATAAACATATTGTTCCTAAATTCAACCGTAATCGAGATATCTCGATTTAAAAATGACATCTCTGCACCTTTGACATGCTATAAAACTCAAACGGTGCAAGATAGAGAAAAATTGTCTGCACTCTCTTTTCTTAACTTTTCAAGAACTATTCTGCCATTTTAATCGAAAGACCTGTCAACTGTTTTTTTTTTCGACACATTTTCACAATTTTTGACAAGAATTAATTCAATTTCCTTGGAAAGCTCTTGAAAAGTTATGACTAGAAAGAACACACCGTTTTTCAGTACCTTGAACCGTTTAGGTTTTATACCATGTCAAAAGATGTAAAAATGTCATTTATAAAACGCGATAACTCGAATACGACAGAATTCAGGAACAATATGTGTATTACAATTTTTGCTCAAAAATGAAAGATGAATTAAAATATCCATTGATATACAGGGGCTTCCATTAAAAAAAAAACAACTTTGATCTGCCATGACCTCATGCCCGACCCTGTATGTTCCAATTTATCACGGATTTATAGGTTTTTGAAAGCCCCACAACTTTTATATGAGTTAATTTTTTCTAATTCTTGTATCTTTTGAAATAATCGACCGTTCTGGTGATTTCTCCTAACCCTGTATGAGGTTTGAGTAAACATATTTTTCCTACAGCCGTGCGGAAGAATGAATTTTCCGCACCGATATCCGTGTGGAAAATCAGATTTCCCGCACCAGTGCGGAAAAATTTTTCCGCATTTCGACATTTATTATTATTTATTTGTCATTAGTTGCATCAAACTTTTAAATCACGAATTATATCCTTATTTCCGCTCGTCTGTAGAAAAACTATTGTGCCTAACACTTGCGGAAAAACTAATTTTCCGCACTAGTTAGGTAAATAGCTATTTTCTACGAGCGTGTGGAAAAGTTACTTTTCTGCACGATTTTCGTATTGTTAAAAATGAAGATATTTATGACTAATCATATGATTTTTGCTACTTCAAATAAGATGGACAAAAACACAAGAATGTGAAAAAAAGCATAGTTAACAATTTTTTGGAAATAATCGCCAGAACAGGTAAACTGAGAAATGGATCGAAGTTTTTAAATTACGTACTTCTTTGATAATTGATGCAGGATCCAAGAATTCAAATTTTATCAAATTTTCATTTTTTTTTCATTATTTTTCCGTCCATACAAAAATCGTGCGGAAAAGTAACTTTTCCGCACTAGTGTATTTTTGTATGTCAAGAATGAACATGTTAACGACTAATCGAATGATTTATGTTACTATTCTACCTTATGTGGCATTTTGAGGTATTATTAAAAGATCTTTGCGTATCAAAAACTTTTTTTTTTTTTTATAAATAAGATGGTGGAAACCACTCGTAGGAAAAACATTGTACCTAACTCTTGCGGAAAAAGTACCACTTTCCGCACTTGTTAGGTAAATAACTATTAGGATTCTGAAGTACAGAAGAAGGAAAAGCTATCAATTTTCCAAAAAAATAGATATCTCTATAGAAATGTTTCAACGACTATAACCTTTCAAATTATGTCAGAAATCAGTTGTTTCTTTTAGATCAAGAGTCTCAAACGGAACTATTTAGTCCTGGATCAAGTCATTGATTGTTTTGAAAATAAAACCTTTCTTATTTCGGAAAGAGAAGGTTTTTTCCATATCTGTATAGAGGAATTTTGGTACTGAGCCCTCAGTTAATTCTACTCCTCTTTTATCGAAGGACTCCGAGTGGTTTTTTTTCAATTATGTACAGAAATGTGTTTGTGGATTATTCTATTCACTATTCAGAACAAGCCAATAAACTAACCAAGGAACTCGAGCGCACGAGAGTTTGGACGCTTATAAAAAAAATCTATTTTCTAATCTGGAAAATATGTAGAATCGTAACATTTGCTTTCAGTACACTACAATTTTCTAGCAGTCCACATTTTTTGTATTCTTAAAGAATGCTTTCTAACGTATACTAGAAAAAAACACTACAATAAATTATTATTTTGTTCACCAGGTTAAATGAAGTGGAACGTGAACCAATGTTAAAATCATAGATTTACCCTGTATTTAATGTGAGGGTTTGTAATTTGCGACGACTCAGCTAGCACCTAATTAATAAGAACGGAAGACGATAAATATTATGTCTCTATAAATCAAAAACTATTGTTTCTTTGGTCCATGAATAGAATAGAAGAGTGGCCCTCAAAATAAGGTATCACTCACTTTTGGGGTGGATATCACCCTCGTTTAGGGCGTGAAGTTGAAAATAGGAGCAAATTGTTCCCCCCTCTAAACAAAACTCGCCTGGACCGAGAGTTTTTCATTTTATGTTTTTGAGGGTCCGGTATTCGGGGTAGGAAGTTTTAAAATTGACACCCTGTATAATAAACGTTTCATAACATTACGGAAAATATTCGCTTAGATTAAAGAAGTTTAATTATCGGTAAACCTTCAGTTACTCACGAGAACACACGAATAGATTTGGCAACTTAGCGGCCTGTTTGTTGTCCAACCAATCATACATAGGGAAACTTTGGGCAGTGTTGTCGCTTATTTCAATACATTGAAAAAAGTTCACGACATATTGTTGTCAGCTGAAAAACTCATTGCTGCAAACAAAGATTCATCATAATGACAGTGCTACATACAATCAAATAATAAAAGCATTTCTACATTTATCTCCTTTTTTTTAAATATGACATTTTTTATTGAGCGCTTTTCATTTGCAACATGACAACGTTGAAAGAATTCAAACGTAAATAATAGTCAAACCTACTGTTGTTATCTTTGATTATACAGGGTGTTTCCTAAACATTGGCAAAACATTTTTTCATGAAAATGATATGTTTGAAACATAGATGTATGTATAAACCGCTCAACACAAAAATGCGTTTTTTGTCAATTTCAGCTCAGAAAGCATTTGAAAAACAAAAGATTGGAAAGCCTAACACAACTTGGAATTGACAGAATTGTGGATCTACAGTTTGGCAGTGGAGAGGCGGCATATCATGTTATTCTTGAACTGTATGATCGCGGTAACATTGTCCTAACTGATTATGAAATGACCATTCTGTATGTACTCCGACCACACACGGAAGGCGACAAAGTGAAATTTGCGGTTAGAGAAAAATACCCACAAAATAGAGCTCGAGAGGAAGTGGATGTAACCAAAGACAAAATTATGGATATATTGAACAAAGCAAAGCAGGGAGATCAATTGAGAAAGGTGTTGGTGTCCAATTTGGGTAAATCTTTTTCACTAGCACCCACGATTTCTTATCATCATTTATAGAGTATGGACCGTCTCTTCTCGAGCACGCACTATTGAAGCAAGGTATTCCAAATTCGGCAAAAATTGGCAAAACTTTTGATGTCGATCAGAACATCGACAAACTTTTAGCAGCCATTCAGGAAGCCGATTGTCTATTCAAAGCTGGTCCTTTGGTCAATAACAAGGTAGTAAATGTAAGTCAACCGACTAATCTTTGAATGGATCCCAGGGATATATCACGCAAAAAGTAGAAGAAAAACCTTCAACTGATCCGTCTAAAGAAGCTGAACTCTTCTACTCCTACCAGGAATTTCATCCAATGCTATTCGAACAACATGCCTCATCCTCTTACAAGGAATTTGACACATTTTGCCAAGCAGTTGATGAGTTTTTTTCAAGCTTGGAAAGCCAGAAACTAGAATTGAAAGGTACGTTTTTCCTATTTACACAGGTGAGTAACTAACAACCTTCTTAGCCATTCAACAAGAAAGAGATGCTATGAAGAAGTTGGAAAACGTGAGAAAAGATCACAGTCAACGTTTAGTGGGTTTGGAAAAGACGCAAGAGCAGGATAAACAGAAAGCGGAATTGATCACGAGGAACCAAGAGCTAGTCGATAGAGCAATACTATCGGTTCAAATGCTTTTGGGCCAGCAGGTAATTGTTGTTTGTACTTTAATGTTTGTAAACGAATAAATTTCAGACGCCATGGGACAACATTGAAGAAATCGTCAATGAAGCGAAGTCTCGAGGAGATCCTGTAGCTCAAGCCATACAAAAATTGAGTCTCGAAATTAATCACATCACTCTACTGTTGCACGATCCTTATGGTGAACCATCTGATAGTGATGCTTCGGGTGATGATCAATCCGACAGTGATAAAATACCATCGATGACGGTTGCTGTTGATCTAGACTTAACGGCTTTTGCTAACGCCAGACGGTAAGGATTTGCTTAATGCAGAATAATAAAACCACTTTTTTATTATTCATCCAACAAATCCTTACTTTTTATTTTTAGATATTATGACCAAAAGAGGTCCGCTGCCAAAAAACAACAAAAGACCATCGAATCTCATACTAAAGCTTTGAAGTCTGCTGAGAGGAAAACAAAGCAGACTCTCAAGGATGTTCAGACAATCACGAATATCAACAAAGTCCGGAAAGTATATTGGTTTGAGAAATTCTATTGGTTTATTAGTTCGGAGAATTATTTGGTCATTGCTGGTAGGGACCAACAACAGAATGAGTTGATAGTGAAAAGGTACGTGCCAGTCTGTAGTTTTCTGTATTCTCACTCAATGTTTGAATTTTTACAATTTTTTTTATTTTTTTCACTATACAGGGTGTCCCATAAGTATGCACGAATCTTTCGGATGCGTTTATGAGATATCAAAATATCATCCCATGTTTACATAAACTTGTTCCAAGTTTCATTGAAATAGATTTCACCGTTTTGGATCTATCACAGAAAAACCTTCAGGATGTAATAATTCCGAAATGAAGGATCATTTTATTTTTGTCTTAACTAACCATTATTCAAATATCTCCCTGTGACTTATTCCGTTTTGGGTAACCCTGAGAAAAAGTGTATTCATTGTGCGATTTGGCTCGATTTTTTATTAAATTGTTGAGCTTGACAAATTGCATCTTTTTGGCTAGATTAATCTTGTTCATATCAAATTCAACGCTTCCTGTATCAGATTATTGGATCAATGAAACACTTTAGGAAGTGATTTTTTTTTTAGTAAGAATATGTGAACACCACTGGATTCGGCATCCCCCATAATGGACTTGTTTTATTTTGATTGACGATAATTCGATATTTGGTTGAAAATCGACTGAGTAGATTTTTTTTTAGTTCGTAGTACTCAAAAAGCTCCATCTTTTCATAAGAAAAAAATTGATACATTATGTCATTTTCATGTTTTTCTATGACCAATAAAAGGGCCCCTGCCGTCCCATTCAAACCATGATTAGCCAGGTGGGATAAATCGTGACTTTCCTCGTCATCAGTTTTTGGTGAGTTTTCTTAGAACAGGCATTTTTCATTCGTTTTCTCCTGACAGATTGTCTGGGAAATTATGCCTGTCTCTAGGAAAATTCGTTTTCGGAATAACACATCTAGGAATTTTCGTCGGGCTAGATTTGGCAGTCAGAATGATTTCCTGTGGTCAAGACGTCTCACGGAATCTTGTGTGAGAAAAGTTTGGATGTATTTTCCGATTCCTCGTGAAATTTTAACCGCAATTCATATAATATACCATTAGCGAGCTAAAATGATTCTGCCATTTGCACGGTCTCCGAACCGTCCCGAGTTGACACCAATGAATGAAAACGGTTAAATTTAAGTGTATGGTATCTTCTATTAAATAAGCTTAGAATTTTACGATGAATTCAAGAACAAAGTCAAATAAAGGGTGATCCATTCAAAAAAACAAACTTTTTGATTTTTTTCAAACTTTTCGTACACGTAAAAAAAGGATTTACCCCCCTCCCTGTATTGTAAGCAACTTATTTTGACACTGATTTGACAAATGTAAGTGAAGGTTACTCAACAAGGTATTGGTTGCCCTTAATGTCGGGATGTAAGTCAACCATTGAAATGAATACGACCTGAAATGGCCCTGACACGATACAAAAATGAGGCAAATTGAGATCGATGCAACAGTGCGAGTTGCATAACTAAGGCGGTATTCCTTTCTGTCTATTAAGCAATTAGTGGTTGCATAAGTTTTCACAATTAGTGTGATTATTTTGATTTATACAGGGTTAGGAGAAATTACCAGAACGGTCAATTATTTCGAAAGATACAAGAGTTAGAAAAAAATGTCTTATAAAAAATGTTCTGAGGCTTTGTAAAATCTAGATATCTGTGATGAATTGGTATATACAGGGTCAGGCATGGGATTGAGGCAGATCAAAGTTGCATTTTTTTAAATGGAACCCCCTGTATATCAATGGATATTTCAATTTTTTCCTCATTATCGAGCAAAAATATAACATGATGTTCCTAAATTCAGCCGTTTTCGAGTTATCGCGTCTTATAAATGACATTTTCACATCTTTGACATGATACAAAACCCAAACGGTTTAAGATAAAGAAAAACAGTGTGCACTTTCTGGTCTTAACTTTTCAAGAGCTATCCAAGGACATCAAATTAATTCTTGTCAAAAAATTCTGAAAATTTGACGAAAAAAATTGACAGTTGACAGTAACTTTTATCCAAATGCAGACCATTTTTCTCTAGGATCAAGATGTGTATAACAATTTTTGCTCAAAATTGAAGGAAGAATTTGAATATGCATTAATATACAGAGAGTTTCATTGAAAAAAATGCAACTTTGGTCCACCACAACTTTATGCCCGACCCTGTATACTCCAATGTATAACAGATATGTAAATTTTTAAAAGCACAACAAATTTTATAAAAGACAGTTTTTTCTAACTCGTGTATCTTTTGAATAATTCGACCGTTCTTTTCATTTTTCCCAACCCTGTATTTAAGTTGGGCTTTTTCGTCTATGGTTGAGTCGAGTTAGGTGGATTTTTGTGATTTTTACTGTGTTTTTTTGACCGAATAACGCGAAGTTGTGGTTAATATTGAGTTCAAATTTTTTCATTCACATCTCGTACATCATATCCTCCTATTATTTAAAGTAAGAGGTACCTTCCTTATATTGTATTTGTACTTATAGAGTAAATATTCAAATTATAAATGAAACGTACCTAGTACTGTTCAGAAATTTTATTTATATTGATTATTCACTATTCTTATGGGAACTTCACTCATTTGCCAAAATTATTGTGAATATTTGATTTATCTTTATATTGAGTTGAATTGAATGGATGTTTTCCTATGTTTTTTTCGACCAAATAAGCTGCCAGTCAAAAAATTTACAAACAAAACATTCAGAACATATGTTCAGAACCTTTCATTAAATAATATTCATTCGACAGAAGGAAATAGTGATCCAATTGATCCGCTCACCAGCTGTCGTGTTTCTATCTCTTTTCGTTTCACGTTTATAAAAAGAAACAAAAGATGACAACTGATGATTGGGGAATTCGGATCAGAGTGTCCGAGAGTGCCCTTTGACAGAAGATGAGACAGAGAACAGAGAAAGGAACTCCTCATACAAGATTCATCTCTTTTTGTCGCACTAGCCTCAAATTCACAATAATTTGGCAATCGATGAGTCCCTTCCATGTACGATAGTATGCATTTCAATGGTCAACTAACATCCCTAGGGAAATAATAATCTTTATGTAAATGTAAGGGAAGTTTCTTTGTCCAAATAATGTAAAGAAGGGAGTTTTCGTGTCCCTACGCCACGAAAACTCCCTTCTTTAATAATCTTTATGTTCCTCTGGCAACGGATCACGGCTACCTTAGTGATTTGATGAGAATGCTATCGAATGTGATGATGAGAATCCAAAAGTATATCCAGCATTTTCTTGTGAGTATACAATACAGGGATGGGGAAAAATGTTATATACTATATGGGATGTCAGTACATCAACCAGTCTGAAACTTTTTTGCCAGCCCTCGCTATAACTCGTCCTCGACTGGTAACTGTTACTTACATCCCTTGAAGTATAGATTACTATTTCAGTACCTACATAACATACAGCAAAAATGCCAACAGACTTTTGATTCACGTCATAATTGCCACCAAGCGAGTTATTATGTGATTTGCTGGTGACCAAATTTGGCCACCAGCAAACTTCATAACATCCTGCTTGGTGGCAATGACGTAGATCGAAAGTTGTTTGGCATTTGCTATACCTTCATATTTTTTGTGACACCAAGGGCCGATGTTTCAATGTCACCTTGAGTGACATTTTAGCCAAGGTATTCTTGAAGTTTATCTGAATTTCGAAATTGTCCACCATGTCGCAATTAAAACACGGCACTCACAGGGGACAAATTCAAGGTCCAAAATAACCTTCAAGTGTCCCTTATCTTAAATGGACATTGAAATATCGGCCTTAAAAATAATAAAGTTAAGGGACATCACATATTTATTGGACAACAGACTGATTGATTCATTTTTCCATCAACACCCGTGTTTCATTCAAACTTTCGCAACAAAATCGGACCAACAGGAAGTGGCAGAAAAAAATCAAAAGATTTCCGGCGAGTGCATCTATTAGTTTATTTTTACTATGATAGAACGTTCACAATTTTCGACTTTCAGATGTTTACGGTAACGAAAGACAGAATAACATTCATCATGTAAAGGGGAGTCAACCACATATCACTCAAAATATATAGGAAACTCCCATACTATAGTTTGAAATGAAATTCGCCAGCGCCCTACAACGGGTAGTCCTCGTACTTTTGACTTTTTTTTCTCAAAAACGTAAAGAAATCTGTTTTTATTGCATACGGTGGAGCCATCTATTGGATAAAATAGGATTTATACCACGTTCAAAATTAAAATTCAAATATTTATCACATGGTATATCAAAAGTTATCCTGAAAAAATGCATAACTATTTTTCAAAAACGTTCATTTTATAATGTCTAAAAACTATGTACTGGACAAATACAACCTATGCATATTTTCAGTTTATAACTTTTGATAAGCCATGTGAATCAATATTTAAATTAAATTTCGAATGTTGAGTCTATGAAATGCAAACCACAACATTTAGTATACCCAGTTGTGCTCCAGTTTTGTTGTTCAAAATCGGATTTTTAACATGCTGAACCAATTTTTCTAAAACAGTGGAAGAACTTTTATTGGAAAGGATGTGTCTTGTTGAAAATATCCACACATCCAGGGAACGATACATTTCTCAAAAAACTCACAATAAGCTTACATAATTGTCCAATCCAAGGTTCAAACACAAATTTCCAGATGATCTAGGTACTGAAAATTAGAAACTTCCGGCACAGAATTCAAATCACACGTGAAATGACAATGACGTCTAGGGCATAGAGAAATATAAAAAGAAAGAGAGTAGTCGTTCCCATGTATGCAAGTTGACATCCAATTTCCCTTGCGATAGTGGCGCACCGAGGACAACCAGTTGAACTATACTATAGTAGATTCCTGTAGAACCAACTTATGTCAAATAAAATGGCGGGATATTTGAACCTAACAATTGGCGGGACATTTGAATGTTAGAGATTTGAAGAGTGGAATAATTGTTCGGTGTTATGCAATAATGAGTTATGCCATTTTAGCTATATTTTCTGAAAAATGGTTCTAAAGTTTATTATAATATTTTTTTATAGAATGGGTGTAAGTGTACCTCAGGGTAAGTATATCTAAAATTAGACATTGAAACAAAGTCTATTTCTCGACATATTTTTTGATCCTAATCTTCAGAGTGTAATAAACTCAGCTATTTTTCAAAAAATATTTGTTTAACAGCATTTCCCATGAACACAGGACCGTCCAATTGTGGAGTCAAAGAAGACCGGCTTAACTCAAACCTGTATTTAATCAAAAAATAAACAAAAATAGACATTTCCATGTGGATAGAAACAAACATTTTAATATAATAAAAAACAAAACATAATTCTTCTAATTCACACCTTCAGAGAAGGGAAAACTATAAACATCGCTACAGGTACATATTTATCAACTGAATATAAATATTCAAGCCTGACAATGTTATACAAAACTAAATACATAGATCATTCTCAACAGAAATATACATACAATTTTTTTTATATAATAATAATAACTAACAAGCGACTTTTATGCAAAAACGAAAACATGAAAAACAAAACTTACAGAATAAAGACAAATAATGCAATCGAGATGTGACAACAGTACAAAATAAACCGAAAATATACATATTCTAGGCTTGAAAATTAATAACAAAACTCAGCAGCAGGAACATAGATTATACAGTAGGAACATCATATCAATGTGTTAAAGGAACAAAGGTAAAGTTTCAGTCTTTTCAAGATACATTCCTAATTAAATTTATTGTTCTTTGGTTCAATCTTTTTTGTATTGCTTTGAAATGTTCTGTATAGATCATCATAGTACTTTTTTATGACAATCTCTATAGAAAGTGATTTTGGATATTTTCTAGATGTTTCTTGCAAGTGAACCATTCAAACAAAATATATTTTCTAAGAAGAATTTTAATTTTCTTTCTCGTTTGACAGATATGACCATATGTGGGCAGTATAAAATTAACGTAATCGTGAATTTTTGCAAGTTCCAGGATTACTTGTTCTGTCACATAGGTCAATCTATTTCTGTTGTCCGTATACTCTTTGAACGTAGTTAAAGTATGATGACTGTCCATCATGCTACTCAATAGATGTTGTGTACATTCCTGGCAATCACCAAATTTTAATTTTTTCACCAAAAAGCCAGAAACATACGTTAATGTATGTAAAGTTAATGTAAAGTCAGTATCAATTGTCGGTAAATTTAAGTATTGAATTTCACTATTTTCGAGATCATCAAGTGGCAAGAAATCAGCCTTAAAATCCTTATATTCTAAAAATCCTTGCAAGTTGTCTAAAATAGAACCGTCGTCTATTTCACAATTGCGGTTTGATACTGGTGTCACAAGATTATTTAGTAGGCATGTCTTGAATGAATCTGTAAACTGATTGCAGTAAGGATGGGTATTTTGTGCTCCAAAGTGTCGAATGGCTGAAAATGAATTTTCTAAGGGATCTTGATTAAGAGATCTAGTTCTTAAAAATTTGAACCCCAATGTCCTACAGGTTTTCCATAATTCTTGAGTAGCAGTTATTGTGGTGAGCCATCCAGATTTAAAAGGCATTGTAGTTTTAATCTTGTTTTTTTCATCTATGAAGACCCAGTTATTAATTTTTGGAAGTAAACGACTCCAAAGAGCTAAGTGAGGAGATTTGTTCGAAATACACCTGCGATAAGGCTTTCCACATTCGGGTCTACATGTTCTTCTATTTAAAGAGTCAAAAAGTTGATCAATATCGTGTACAAACTCTGCTGTATTTATAGCGTTGATTGGTATATTATTTGTTGGATTGCTGACCATTTCCTCAATAGTTGACGCTACTGTATGGCTTAGTGTTCTTGCAGCCACAGACACCTTCATTTTCAAACGACTATTATTTCCAAAATTCAGATAAGCTTCTCGAATGCGTCTCAAGGCCTGAAATCTCTTCTGCCGATCTATATGGAAGCATTGTCTTATGTGACAGAATGAGGCCACTTTAGTTCCATATTTAATATCATACTTCAAAAGAGCATTCCGTGTTGATTTCAATAAATGTGGCACATCAAATATTGTAAATATTTTGTGTCCATTCATAAAAAAGTAAGGGCCTGGTCTTTCTTTCGTTTTTTTATAGCAGCGCGGTTGGGAGCTGCTTGATCACATACAGTGCATAAAATAGTCAGGCCAGTCTCCTCAATTTTGGAAATAACTTCTAAAATAAGTGATTCAAGTTCGACAGATTTGATGTCACGGGTGAAAAAGTAACAAATTGGTTGCTTCCACTTTTTGTGCAGTCCATTCAGCATAAAAATTAGAGCATGATTGGCAATCCGATTTTGTCTGCCCAGAGGCCCCAAATCGACATACCCATCTATTTTATCATTGGACCGATTATACAGTAGTTGTTCGGATAGAGAAATTTTATCAAAAATGAGTGAACAATATTTGTCAATGGGTTTCATTTTGGTAACACGCATCTTTAATCTTTCAAACAGTTCACTTTCTAGCCCTGCATCAAAAGGTATATCCTTCAACAGTTTCTGTAAAGTACTTTTACTGGGTAATGCTAAACTTGATTTTAAAAATCTATAAGACTTTGGACCCCTTTTGTACAGGGCTAACGCATAAACCTTATCCCGGGTAGTCCATGTTGGCCTTTTTGCTTTCAAATTTCTGAAAGAATTTTGAAAAAAAGAAGCAACTGTACTATCCATGCAGTTTTCAATTACATTTAACATTCCCTTTTCAGACAGCTGGTAAGCAGTTTTCAATTTATTCTTACAATTTAAAATTTTGTTCTTTAATCTACAGATTTTATTTCTTTGAATCTTGTTACACTGATAGAGTTTCTTTTTTCTTGGAGTGAGATTTTTGATCCGTGTTTCATTGATTTCAGATAGAATGCCTCTCTTTCTCTTGATGGTTGGTTCATTTGACCCCTCAGTTTTGTTTTTACGTTTCGAACCAGCTGGTGGAAGAGAACTATTTGATTTTTGAGCATAATTATGCTCTTCAAAGATTTGCTTAGCAAGTATTGGATTTCTATTCTCGTCAGGTTTTTTCAAGGTTTCAATTGGCTCAAAAGAATCATTGGAAATAATGGCATCTTCTAAAAGGATTGTCGGCAATGTGATGGAACTAATTATATTAACTTTTTTGATGCTGACGCTTATTGGTAGGGCGTATTTCAATAGTCGTTTCTGAAGTGATGATGTAAATGCCTTCTTTTCAAAATGATCTTCACATAGAACATGTCGCTTAGTTGAAAAAGGCAAATTTAGAATTTCAAACCATTTTTCCTTCTTTCCAAGTCATTTTCAGGGAATTTGAAGAATTTTTTTATATTTTGGACGCTAGTGTCTTTAGTTGTTGGCCTATAATAAATGCTAGAGCAATTTGGTGCCATACACCTCCGGTTAACTATACCTGGTTCTGACATTGTCAAAAAAGGTCTCCTCTATTTTAGCTTAAATAGACAAACCATTAATTGCGAAACCATAAGCATTGGCGTTCACGATAGGAGTTTGGGTTAACTATAGTATGTCTGATTTTTACGAGTACTTATTTATAATTGAGTAGCACAACAGAACAGACAGGAGACTGTAAGTTATATTATAAACACTCAAAATATGGTCATATCTGCTGAAGTGATATTAAGTATAAGAAATTGTCAATTCAAATTGGGAATAAAATATGACATAATTCCTCAATACCCAAACTATTAAAAAAAAAAATGAAACATCCTTGATATTATTCCCCCTACTTTAAAATACTTCTCCTCCTAGTACTTGCATTTTTAACCTCGTCGCTGGAAAAATATCTTCTACACTCTCTCTGTCTTCTTAGTGAAGAAAAAATCCAGCTATTTTTTCTGCCATAATCTATGGAAATTCTGGCTTATAATTTGTCCCCGCCGACGCCGCGTCGAAGGTCTTGATCTGATAGAAAAGTCCTTGACTTTCGAGAACAAATCTGACCAAAATAAACTCCACAAGCAAAATCAAAATGTCCACAACTTCTGGACTAAAAAACAAATATATTATAGGTAACTTGCCTGTTTCAATCAGTTATTAAATAATACAGTGCGACCGTAAAGGTTGGAATAAAATCATTCAAAATTTAGAGGTTTATTGTTTTGTGGTAAAACGCTCGGACACGGGTGAAAATAAGTTACGACCATCAACTTAATTTTTCCAAATAGAAACCCCGTTTTTTTATTCCATCTACGAATTCTACATCAAATTCTAAGTAAGTTTCATGTACAGTTATTGAGAAATTGAATGAATTTATTCCAACCTTCACGGTCACCCTGTATAATAATATTACCTTTTCATAATCCTGCCGGGAAACAAAGCCAAAAACGTCTGGGTTAGTTATAAACACAATCTTATATAATAATATGCTTATAACTTATTAAACTTATCCAGTATTCTCCATAGGTAGAGGATTTAAATTTTGTAATGAATGATTGACAATCAATATTGACAGGGGTGATGGTTTGTGGACATGACAACAGTACATATTATTCACTTGTCAGATCTCTATCCTGGCGCCACCCTAACTAGCCACGTAAACTAAGCACTGTCAAAACAAGATGCTGGAATCTGGCTATGTTTTGACTACTCTCTTTTTTTTAGGGTATGGAGGACTATAACAAGGAGACGAATCGACATATGAATATCCCTGAAATTCTGTCCATCTTTTTCGTTAGTTCATTTGAGGGCGCTGTTGCTAGTAGGGCTTTTATTTTTTCATTGTCATGGTAACGTTTATTGCTTGTCAATAATTTGTCAAGATACTTTTATCACATTTTCATTAATTTTTCCAAATTTCCACTCCACATTCCACATGCAGTGCTTTCTCTATAAGGCAAAAAATTGAGGTTGAATCGTCGCAGCATCGTGTTTCAGGCCCATGGTTTGTTCAATGATGACTTTTGTCAATGAAGGATATGAGGTGACTCAGTCACTCTATCAATTGATGCAATCAAACAAAAAAATATGAACATTCTAGAAATTTCAGAATTATGTATAACAAATAATATATTTATGATACCTTTTATCATCAAATAGTGAGAGTTTTGATGCAACCTAGTTAATAAAAATCTGTTGCATTCTGATAGAGTATTCGTAACGTTGTTCCAATTATGTTGCCTAGGTGACATTTTTGTTTGACATCAAATCACTAACGACTCTTCGCCATCTGGGAGTAACAATTGAACCTGAATTACGATTTGAAACCCTGGACCACTTTTATGCATTTCGATTACTCTCCTAGTTACAGTCCTCCATAGTCTAGGGTTAGGGATTGGTTATTTATGGCAACCGTTGTTAAGGAAAACCTTCGTCTCTAGCGCCATCCAACGGGTAGTCCTCTAAACAAATCCGACTTGATAAACTGGTTGCCTAAAACTTTATTTACATTGGCTCCCATTCAAGTTTCCTATATATTTTGAGTGATATATGAAGTCAACATGTTTAAAAAAAAAATGTGTGCCATCGTTTATGAAGAATCATGGCCGAGCAAATTAAAATCGTGTTAACTCACTGAATACGATTCGGCGTGCCGTACCGTCCGTACTAACGGGCTCTAGGTTGAACATCGGTTTTGTCAAATCAGACCAAGATACAATACCTCTATTTTCTTTAATTTGATTGTAGGTACATGAAAGGGAATGACATTTATGTACACGCTGACATTCATGGAGCCAGTAGCGTTATAATCAAGAATCCTTCTGGTCTTCCGGTACCACCCAAAACTTTAAATGAGGCTGGCACTATGGCTATTTGTTACAGGTAGGTTCTGATGACTTTGTATTTCCATTAATAACCTTCAAATGACTTCACAATCGCCAAGATTAGTCATGCTAAATGTAAAAAAATTAGGAATTTAATACTCCATGGTAGGTGTAAATGAAAGTCGTACAACTATGAGTTTTGTATACTCGTATAAACTAAAATGTTTTCTGACTGTTTATACTTTTATTACAATCTGGCAAGAGTTGCGGATAAAATTCAATCACGTGCATAAGATTTAATATAATCACGAAATAATATATTTGTCTAGTGTTGCTTGGGATGCCAAAGTCGTAACAAATGCTTACTGGGTATGGGGAGAGCAAGTGAGTAAAACGGCACCTACGGGAGAATACTTAACTACAGGTAAGACCAGTATATACAATATGAATACAAATAAATACATACCTGATTTGCAGGTAGTTTCATGATTAGAGGAAAGAAAAACTTCCTTCCTCCTTCTCACCTCATTTTGGGTTTGAGTTTCCTTTTCAGACTGGAAGATGGATGTGTTGAAAAACATATAGGTAACAATGATGATGATCATTTTAGAAGTAGATGATAATTTACAAAATTTAATTGTTTTCTGTGCCATGGTTGGATAGGTTTCAATGAAGGTAGCATGTTTACTCGTCGCATGCTACTTTGGTGTGAAATCTGGTTGCCATGTTGAAGTTTTCGTATTTGACGTGTGGTATCAATCACACTGTTTTTTTTTTCAGGGGAACGTAAAGTTATCGCTCAAGGGGAAGAGGATGCATTGAGTATATTGGACAGCGAGTCTGGTAAAGATGATGATGTTGAAGTTGAGGTTCTGGATGAAAGTGATGGTGAGTGCAACTGTAGTTGATTATTACAGTAATGCATCCTGCAACTGTTGAGATGAAAATATAAAGATTTTGTCTTGCAGAAGATGAACTCAGCAAGGAATCTGAAAAGAAAACCGACAACAATTCTGTTAAGGAAAATGTTGAATCACACTCCAATAACAAAGAGAATACCGAAAACACTGAATCCAACCATGAAAGTTCGTCAGATAGTGACGAAGTCTCAGAGTTTCCAGATACTCAAATCAAAATTCAGCATTTTGGCGGCACAAGGTAACAGTTATCTTTGCATCAACCGTGTTTTATACCAGTTTATAGGCAAATCCTTACTGAACCTGTGATTAGAGAAGAACACAGCGGTGATGGAGAGAATGTGATTTATCTGGGAGATGATAAGCCTGTTTTATTGAAACCTTCAATAAATAAGGGAAGAAGTAGAATGACTAGTGAATCAAGTTACAGAGGAAAAGATGGCAAAGCTCAAAAATGTGAGTCAAATCAACTTTGAAGGTTAGAAGCGAAGGTACTTGTTAATGTTCACCACATTTACAAATGATAGAATTTGTTTTTTTCTGTTTCGTTCGATTTTGTTTCTTCCTTAGTGGTTTATTAAGCTGTTCATGTTAATATAGCTTACTCAGATGTTGGATCAAAGCAACAAAGTCAAAGCAAGAGAGGACAAAAAGGAAAACAGAAGAAGATCAAGGAGAAATACAAGGATCAAGATGAAGAGGAAAGAAAAATGAGAATGGAGATTTTGCAGGTAGGTGAAAATAGATTTTAAACGAAAGTGGAATATTCTGATATATCTGGCATCGTTTTCCAAAAAAAAAAAACACAAATGAAATGAGGCCAGATATGGAGAACATCTAAAAGGTGAAAAAGATGTATTTTTGGATGATTCATTTGAGAAAAAAAATTACAATGTCAGTGGTGTAATCTTCACATTTTTTAAAAAAAATTTAACAGCCTTCATCCTTAAAACATTGCACCTCCTGACCTAGGTTTGTATGGTTTTTTTTTCATGAAATCGACTCCGCAATAGGGAAGCACCATGTATGACAATTCCAGTTTTTGTACTAGGTGACCAAATGAGTGAGGAAAGCGGCCGTATCTCAGAAACCACTCATTGTAGAGACTTTCACCGCAAGTGAAAAATTATATGGCCAAAGAAGCCAAAAGAAGACAATGGAAATAATTTTAGTTCATACCTCCGCCGCTAGGGGGCACAATAGCTATGGTTGGGTAGAAAAATTGATTTTACTCAAAAATACCTCATTATAAGTTTTCAAAAGAATACCACCACTGTAACCATCGTCAAGTGGTTTTTGGTTTACGGTTTACATTTTTTTTTATGAAGGCAAGGGTGTAGGGTGAAGTTTGACCTATTGGAATGCCTGTAACTTCAGTAAGACTCAACATATTTGAACGAATAAGGTCTAGTTTGAGAGAGGGAGGCTTGTTTATCAAGAGCAAATTATAGTCATGAGAGATTGATTTACGCTGCTTCCTCAAGGGGGCACCAATGCAAAAATGTATTGTTTTTTTTTAATCTTATTCCGAAATTTCAAATAAAATGGTATAATTATGTCAACAGAAACAGAAAGTAAGTCAAATTTACAAAAAAAAACGCAAAACGCATCTTGATCAGGTACTTCACGCGTTTAGTTGTTGCCTTTTTCTGGTGAACAATATGTTCTTCAGGTAGCTGTTGTTTCTTGGATATGGAAACAAACAAAACAGAGGTATTAATGTTTTCGCGATGTTTCGTCTATTATGTCCACTTCATCAGGCTGAAAATACAAAAACAAAGTGGCAATAATTACAAGGAAAAACCATATACAGGGTGTCTCACTCTCAGATCAACTGACTAACCCAAACTATCCCAAGGCCGGAAGTGCCCTTTTAAAAAAAATGAATATCCGAATTTTGAATTTAACACTACCATTTAGTATTTGAATCCTGAAAATTTCATCAAAATCTGTTGAGCAGTTTTCAAAATAAATTTAGATATTAATTTTTTCAAAAAATCTAGGAAACGGAGCACTTCCGGTCATGGGTTCCCCATCTCAAACTTCTTATTTATGGTTCCTCTATTTGCTGTATAAGTAGTAACCAGTTGACCTGGGACAACCTGTAAAGGTAAACAAAAGCAATGGAAATATCAAAGAATGATTAGAAAGACGTATAATGTATATCAAAAAATTGAAACGTTAATTTTAAGTAAGTTTGAAAAAAGGAACAGTCCATGATCATGATTTGAACCCGAGATCTACGGTTCTGAATCAGCGGAAGCGTCAGAAAATTAGGCCTCTTATGATAGATAACACTCTGTCTGAGCTAACTTTTGCAACACAAAAAAGGCTTTAGCTATTTCGTTATCGTATTGCTTATGGTACAGGGTGTCTATTTAAGAATGGCAAGGTGCCAAATCTCAGAAACTAGGCATTCCAGAGACTTTCTGAAAAAAATTACCGGGTAATATGGAATAGAGAAAATGCTGGAAATATATCAGAAGTTCCCAAAATACCCATAAGATGGCGTAACGGTGCTATCAAAACACAAAATTGCGGTGTTTTCGTGATATTTAAATAGAAACAAATAAATGAGTACCGCTATGGATTCCTTGAGAAATTTCCTTCAAATTTTTTATTTGTTTTTTTTTTTCTAGCGTGTCAAATAAGACAGGTACTAGCTGTCAAACCTTACAACGCAAGAATGCTCATAACTTTGAAACAACTCAACCGATTGACGCGATCTTGATCTCATTTTGAAGATGAGGTTCTCCTCTTCCACAATTTTGGGATGAAATGATTCTGATCAGAAGAGACGATTTTATTTAATATAATATGCAGACGACGAACATTTTTCAAATTTACTAGACCTTTTAAATACAAAGGCATAGTGAAAATAGTTCGTCTGGAATGTCGACTGAATTTCGCACATCTTTCATGCATTACACTTCTTTCCAGTTCCCGAAATAATTTTGTAATTATTTAATGCAAAAAAGTCAAGTTGTAGGTATAAACTAGGCTATTGAATTACAAAAAACCGTATAGGTAGTTTTTTTATTTCGAAATCTAGAAACAAGTGTTATACATGAAAGTTGTGCGGAATTCTGTCGTGAATTCAGATGATATACCTTTGCATTTGAAAATTTCAAGTAAATTAAGAAAATGTCCGTCGTCCGCATATTATACGGAATACAATCGTCTGTTTTGATCGGAATTATTTGAAAACTCAAAATTGTGGAAGAGGAGAACCTCTTTTTCAAAATGAGACTAAGATCGCGTCAATCGGTTAGGTTGTTTCAAAGTTATGGGCACTCTTGCGGTGTAAGGTTTGACAGCTGATACCTGTCTTATTTGACACACTAGAAGAAAAAACAAAAAAAAAACAAATTTGAAGGAAATTTCTCAATGAATCCATAGCAGTACTAATTTTTTTTTTTTTTAACATGACTTTATTGATTTATCTAAATACAAGGTATTTCTAAATAACTATTAAATTTAGAGTGCATTCCCTGGGGACCAGTCCGTGTGGTGAAAAAGCGGTGGCTTCTCAAGTTGTGGCGGCCGGTGTGAGTGGGGGTGTGGCTGATGGGACAGCCTACTCAAAAGCATCTCCAGGCAGAAGGTATTTGTGTTTGGGCAACGTCCTTGGACCCGAGGACAAAGAGATTAAATTGTTGCTAGCCAGTCTAGCTCCACTGAAGTGATTGTTGACTAACTCCTGCATGTGCTGGTATGCTCGCATATGTTGAGTAAACGCCGCAATTTTCGTGTTTTTAATAAACCATGGAGCTCCTGCAATGGTTCTCATGATGAGGTTTTCGAATTGTTCAATTTGCTTCCTGTGTCTAGGGGCTGCTGTGTACTATGTTGGAGCCGCATACGTGAGAATGGGTCTGATATGTATAGTAGATTCGGACTTTTGTGGCAGTGAATAGTTTTCTGCTCCTCAGGAACGGGTGTAGTCGTCTGAACTGTCCTACTACTTTTTTGGCTGCATACTTGATGTGATCCTTAAATGTAAGTTTTTTATCGAACCAAGCACCCAAGTATTTGACTTTTTTCGACCATGTCAATCTGGTTCCCTTCCAGGTGAGATGGGAATTTGTAAACCTTCTGTTGTTTTTGGAGATTATCGTTGAAGTTTTCCGCGGGTTTATTTGGATTTTCCAACGTTCAGTCCAGTTCTCCAATTTGGTGATGTGGCGTTGAAGTTGGACCATGATGCTTCTTGCAAATTTGGAGGAAGCTGTAATGGCAGTGTCGTCCGCAAACAGCAGAAGGTCTGTAGCTTTGTCCGGTGGAATATCTGCCGTATAGATGTTGAATAGTAGAGGAGCTAGGGGGGAGCCCTGGGGTACTCCAGCTAATATTGGTCTAGAAGTGGAGTTCACCTCGTCAGCGTGTATGTGGAAGGATCTTTTTGCAATGAAGCTGCGGATGAGTTTCACCAGATGAATGGGGAGACCGGCCAGTGACATTTTGTGGATCAGCCCCTCATGCCACACCCTGTCGAAGCCTTTTGATATGTCCAGGAAAATGGCTCCAGTCTTTTTGTGAAGGTTTGCTGCAGATTGGATGATGTGCGTCAATCTGGTGGTCTGGTGGGTGGCCGAATGACCGGACCTGAACCCAAATTGGGCTTCTGGAATGATGTTCAACGAGTCAGCAGCGTTCTGAAGTTCTTCTCTGATCACTCTTACAGCCACCTTCGACAGTGAGGGCAGGAGACTGATTGGTCGGAAATCCTCGGGCTTCGTACCATGGGTACCCGGTTTTCTGATTATAATGACCTTTGCTTTCTTCCATGGGTTGGGAAAGTGGCCCAAATCCAGGGTTGCCTGGATAATTGTGGTTAAGTCGGTCAGTCTGGAGCGAGGAAGCTTCCTAATTGCCATATTTGACACTCCATCAGCACCTGGAGCCTTCTTAATTTTGAGGGAGGTGGTAATTCCAGCAACCTGTTCCAGGCTAATTTTCGGGAGGATTTCTTGATTGGTGTGAGTTTCAAAGAGTTTTATGTTGGAAGCAGTAATTTCATCTCCAAAGGACTGGTCAGTGGTGGTGTTGTTCGTAAATTGTATTTCAAAGTGATCGGCTAACGCCTCCACTTTTTCTTCCGGGTATAGCAACAGCGTTCCATTTGGTGTTTTAAAATTTGGAAGAGTCTGCTTTCCTCCTTTGGTGAATCTTCTAGCCAAGATGAGCAGGTTTTTTGGGTGTTCATCGTCGTTAATTTGATCCATCTGAATCTCCCATAGATCATTTGTCCATTGTTTGTAGCAGTTTTTGACTTCCTTATTTGCCTGATACAGTTTTCTACGCATAAAAGGATCTCCTGTTCTCACTGCAATCCGACGAAGGCGATTTCTTAGTCTTTTGGCCGTCATCAGCTCCCATGGGATATTATTCTTAATTGGAGGCTTTTTATTGGTAAGAATGGTCGCATTTCTTGTTGCCCCAATGATGGTGTTAGTGAGGGTTATCTGCTTTGTCTAGTTCTTCCGGAGTTGAAATGGGGGGAATCTGGGGGGCCAGGTCAGTCTAGACTGTTGAATTTCTCCCAATTGATGATTCTTTTGAAAGCTTGACGCTGATGAGTGGATGACATCCAGCGTATGTCCAGAATCACCGGGAGGTGGTCCGATGAAAGGTCATTTACCACCGTGGCCTGACTATGATGGAGATTTTTGGCCAGGGAGATGTCCAGTATGTCAGGTCTTTCTGCTTGACACAAGTGTGTGAGGCTATCTGGGGCCACGATGTTGAATAACAGCTTGTTTGCCGCCTCGTCAATCAGTCGTCCTTTCTTGTTGGTGATATTACAACCCCACTCGATGTGTTTGTAATTGAAATCACCTCCCAGGATTGTTGGAGTGTTGGGGCATTCAAAGAAGCCACTCAGGTGTTGAAAGGTGAGATCCGCATTGGGGCTGCTGTAGATTGAACCAACTCTTAGTGCTCCCTGTTCAGCTCGTTACTCTATTGGTGTACCTTCAACCCCCTGGATCGGTAGGGGAATTTCATGGTGCTTGATGGTATTTTTAACAGCTATCAGAGTACCACCCCCCTTTCGTAAAAGCCTATCAGTCCGGATGATGTGGTAATTCCTAAGGGTGAATGTATTGCCAGGTTTGAGGCGAGTTTCTTGAACCAATAGAATATCCACTTGATGGTTTTCTAGGAAATTGATTATTTCCACTTTTTTCCCTTGTAGAGTCTTAGCATTGAATGTGACAAGTCTGACGAATTTGTTGTTAGTTTGTAAATGCATTGAAGTTATTCAGGACTGACAAGAATGGCTTTAGGTTTTGCATTGCGTTTTGCAGCTTTTGGAAGAATTGGATCATTGATTGGCCATCAATGGGGGCTGCTGGAGTGGATTTGTCCGGAATGAGTTCTTCCGTCGATGTAGCAGGAGTATTCGACTGCTTGTTTTGTTGTCCCCATACGAATGGTTGCCTTGTGGTGATGGTATTTGGCCAAGGGACAGCATTTTCTTTGGGTTTTCTATATTGCTTGGGGTGTTTTGGACATCCCGAATAAGACGCTGGGCGGGGGCCTCCGCAATTCGCACATTTGGCCGGTTGATGCCTAGGTTTGGTACAAAGGTGTGTGAGATGGTCATCCGCACATTTAAGACACTTTGGTTTGGCTGAGCACTTTGCCTGGGAATGGCCATGCAGCTGGCATCTGTGGCATTGCGTATTGCGGGAGCGGGATTTTTGAGATTCCACTCGGATTTTGAGGTTCCGAATCGCCGTCAGTTGGAATATGTTCTTTTCTGTGATTGGTAGGACGACTAGAACCAGCGGAACTGGAAGTCCTTTGGCGGTATACCACCTCGTCACTTTGGTTGGGTGGAATCCTAAATCCTCAAGGTCTTTCTGGATCTTCTCGATCGTCCAGTGCTCGATTACACCAGGCAGGACTACATGGAGTTTCTTCTCATCTGCCATAGGAAAAGAATGGGCTTCAATCTGCTGATCATCCAGGAAGTTCTGAATCGCCCTGTAGTCATTTATTGTTCGGGGATGAATCTTGATTCCATCTTGGGTATTTGTAGCCCTACCAAAGTCGATATTGGAGGTTCTTAAATGACTGGTTATGTCATACCAGAGCCCTTATCACTATAGGCGGTATTCTGATTCGTTTTGGTTGGGAAGTTTCATCAGCTTGGCTTGCTGGAGGGGCTGGTGGGGAGGAGAGGAAACCCACTCTGCTAGGTTGGGGGGGTCTTCGAGGAGGTTGTTTGGCTGGTTGATTTGAGTGGGATCTTTTCCTTTTATGGTTGACCATTGTGAATTTTTCGTCACATTCGACCACTTCCATTGTATTTTCCGTGGTATTTTCCTCTGGTGGTGTCATGAGAATAACCTCCTTTGATGTGGCTGGCGACGTAACTTTTGTTGTGGAAGAGGCTGTTTGCTGATGGATGGCTTTTGTTAGATCATCTATCTTATCCAAACACATTGACAACTGGGAGTTTAGATTTTTGATTTGCTCAGCCTGATCTCGAATTATTGCCATCAAAGCTTCTTCTCTGGATTCTTGAGAAGGCGTAAGGGTATATTGAAAGGGTATAAATTGTTCCTGGATCGATAGCTGGTATTCAGATTGAAAGCTGGTTTTTTGTAGAGGATCGAGATTTACCTGATTCTGTGATGATGGGACTGATTGGATGGAGTTTAGATCCAGATCAGCTTGATTTCTCTTGATGGAGTTTGGTCTGGATCTTTTATCCAGGCTAGATGCAGAGCTGCTTCTGCTTTGAGAATGCAGGGCTGGATTACCATCTTCATCCATGACTACTTGAGCTTGGGTGGAGTGAATGTTTGACGTAGTCATACGCCTGTGGTTTTTGAGGGCTGATGTTGCTTTTCCGAATTTGCTGGAAGCAGCTTCTTTGGAATTTATGGGGGACGGCACCTTGTATGGGTTCATTACACTTGAATCAGAACTGCGGTTGTTTTCGCAATCTTTGGCATATGCATGTTGGCACTTGACGTATGGTTTGGAACTGAGTCCCAATCACCGCGATGAGAGCGCGAAGTGACACGCGACACGATACCTAAACTTGAAGAATAACACACTTGAACAAAATTTTTGATTATCTGCAGCGAAAACACTGATTCACTTGGAAACTTTCGAATACGGATATCGACTGATCAACACGACGACTGGATTCCAGCGGCACGCATGAATGCAGCAGTACCATGATACTACGACAAACAAGATATGCTCACTAGCCGAACGAGTTTCGAACTGAACTGCGCATCAAGCTATCCGGTGACCCAATTGGATAAAATAGCATTGGAAAGCATGGCTTATATTGCGATTTTGTTGAATTCTGATGATTATAGTTGGTTATTTACCCCAAAATGAATAATATGAATCTAGTTGGTTATCTATCTATCCAAAATTGATAATATAATCTACGCAAATCCCACCAGATTGGTTAAATAGTATTTAAAAAAAGATCATATTTTCAATTTTGCCGTTACATTGAAAAAACATTTTTCTCAGTTGGTTTTCGACGTTAGAAAGAAAGAAGTTTGAGGTGAAACTTTTTTATGTGCGGTGGGAGTGGAATTTCAAGGTCGTGACACACTTGGTTCTTTGTGGTTTTGTGTGGTTTTTTGTGATTCTATGTTCTTTTCTTCCTTCTTTTGTGGTTTTATGTGTTTCTTTGAGAATCTATGTGGTTCTTTGTGATTCTATGTGGCTCCATGCATGTGGTTATTTTTTGGTTCAATTTGGTTTTTGTTGTACTATGTGGCTTCTTGTGGTTCTATGTGGTTCCATATGGTTTTGTGGTTCTAAGAGGCTTTTTGCTATTCTTTGTGGTTCTAAGAGGTTTTGGCATGTGGTTTCTATGGTTTTTTGTGTGTCTACATGGTTCCATGTGGTTTTTGTGGTTCTGGTTCCATTGCGGTTTTTCTGGTTCTTTGGTGGTTTTGAGAGATTTTTTGTTATTCTATGTGGTTCCATGTAGAATTTCTGGTTCTTTGTGTTTCTATGTGGTTCTGTATGTTTTTTTGTGGTTCCATGTGGTTTTTCTGGTTCCATTGCGGTTTTTCTGGTTCTATGTGGTTCCTTGTGGTTTTTGTGGTTGTATGTGTTTTTTTTTTATCCTAATTTGATCTTGCTATTCAAGGTTAGCGGGTTTCTCTTCAGATATACCGGATATGCGATGCGCACATAGTGCTCACAAGTTTTTTTTATAAGAGTACCTATAATTATATCGAAAAAATAATTTTCTATAAACAATACAGTCTTTGTCCTTTTGATAACACTTCTGTATCCATATCTTGCGAATATACTTGGATGTTGGAAACCGAAAGAAATGGTATTTACACGGACGGTTTTCTTTATTTTTCTTATTGCTGCTGCTGCAGAACATCACGGCACAGTACACCATCATCAAAATATGCGAAATTCACGAAATAATAAGATATTATATCACACAAATATCAGAACAACAATATTTACATTGCAAACTGACAGAAGCTTGACAACATAACCTCACAAAGGTCACCCGACAAGATGCGCGTGAGCTTATCTGTTTGTCGTAGTATCATGCAGCAGTACTAATTAATATTTGTTCCTATTAAAAAACTACATGAAAACAGCAATTTTGTGTTTTGATAGCCGTTACGCCATCTTGTGGCTATCTTGAGAACTGATATATTTTCATCATTTTCTCTAATCCATATCTCTCTGGGATGCCTAGATCTGGCACCTTGCCATTCTTAAATAGACACCCTGTACAGTCATTTGGTGCGAAAACAGGGGGTCACCTGGAAAGTTTTCAGGGAGTTTTGAGAAATTGTGATTTTATAGATTTCGATGTGCTCTTTCTGAATTTCAACTTTGCCCCCTCGTATCTTTGCCGCTCGCGCGACGATATACGAAGAATGGTACCTAGAAGCAGTTTTTTGACAATATCTCTTTTCCGACTCATTTCACGATTAAAACATGTACCTATATACAAAATGAAACTTTAGAAAATTTCCTACAATTCATGCAATAACTTTTTTCGTAGAATGAATAGTTTTGCGTACGAGCGCCGCAAAGTTTAGTTCAACATGCGTTTTGGCCGTAAAACAAATTCCCACACTACCTTGAGGGAGAGTGTGCAACGCGTTATTTTTAATCGAGGTTTCCCCAGTGGAACACACATTTCCAAAATGTATCATATTCAACGGCAGACTCGTGCGGAAAAACTAATTTTCCGCACTTGTTAGGTAAATAGCTATTCCGTTTCTTCTTTTTCCATTGCAAGATAGCGATGAAGAGGAAGAAATGTTGACTATTTTCAAGCAAACGTATGATGAAATCAAAAATGAATAGGATTGCGATTGAACTTATCATCCCATAGCGGATGATGTGGAAAATATTTCGGTCAGTGAAGTTTCGATCGGTACCTAAGTCAAAGAACTTGTAACACTTCGTCAATGAAGAACAGCGGAACGAAGGAGAATACGATACATTTTGGAATTGTGAGGTCCCCTGGGGATAACACGATTGAAAAAAAACGTTGCACACTCTACCTCAAGGTAGTGTGGGATTTTTTTTTTTCGGCCAAAACGCATGTTGAACTAATTCCGGTAAATGTACAGTACAGTATGAAATAAAAGTATAAAACATACGTGTTCAGCAGAAAAAGGCAACAACTCCTGAATGCGGGAAGTTATCAAGATACGGTTTTCAGGTTTTTTCTTGTAAATTCGATCTAATTGCAGTTTCTGTTGAAACAACTATATCATTTTATTTGAAATTTTGGAAAAAAATAAAAAAAAAGCTATGAATTTTGGCATTGGCGTTTCCTAGAGGGAGCAGCGTAAACCAATTTCTCATGGCTATATTTCCTCTTCATAAACGAGGCTCCTTCTCTCAAACAAGACCTTTTAGCATTCCAGTAGGTGCCCTACAATATAAATGGTTAACCAAAAAGATGCAGAATTTCACGAGGATTACAGTGGCGGTATTCTTTAAGTAACTTATAATTAATTATTTTTGAGTAAAATCAATTTTTCTACCTGGTCATAGCTATTACGCCCTCTGGCGGTGAGGTATGAACTTGAAAACTATTTCAAGTATTTTCATTTGGCCACGTTGGTCATATAATTTTTTACTGCAAGTCTACAATGAGTGATTTCTGAGAGACAGCCGGTTATCTCGCCTATTTGACCACCCTGTACAGTACAACTAGAAGAAAACTATAGACCACAAAAAAGTTTCCCCGTCAAGTTTCAAAGATGTTGAATATTTACTTAGCTCACGCAGAATCGATTTTTGCCACTCAAAAACTGATCAAAACCAACTCATATCACCGAACTTATGATAATATAGAAGGATCACTGCATCAAGCGCGCGAAAGTGCACGAGAACCGCCGAAGTTCTCAACACATGCCCCCGCGTTCCCCTCTGCTGCATACAGCGGAAAACGGAAACGTCCAACGACTTACGACCAGTTGGCGATCTTTAGCTTCAACATTGTTTTATACCTTGTCACTCTCGTGAGTCGACTTGTATCAAAGATATGTACACATGTTCGCGTGGCTACGAAAACTATTGGCGTTCGGTCGGCTTTCATTTTCTGAAGCTAGTTCAGAGTGCCGCGCTAAAGTGATCCTTCTATATTAATATACATGGTACAGGGTGTCCCATAACTAATTCGCTGTAGAGCAACAGGTGTTAAAACCTAAATAAAAAAAAGAAGATTGTCTAATAAATATGGTGGCACATGCTCGTCGTTAAAAAGATACAGGGGGTTGAAAGTGAAAATTTCAGTAATTTTTAAACGGATAAAGATAACATATTCAAAATTTGTTTTCGAAGGTGAAAAATCCCAATTTGGTATTGGTTTGAACCTATAAGGGCGCTTTCTACGAACTTTCTGATGAATTTATGTCTCTATGATTTTTTTATCTGTGAAGGTGAGACTGTTTTGACTTCATATTTGGAAAGAGTCAATCCTTTCCCGTAGAAAATGTACTGTTGATGAATAGCGATATCTCAAGTCGTTTGCGAAATATTCGACATTAAAAGTGATAATACCGGAAAAAAATAGAGATTCGGTTATCAATACGAGAACCCAATTTGTTCAAACCATCTAGAAACATCTTTATATTCACTTTAATAGATGTGAAAGTTCTCGACATTAACCTCAATACGTCTTTATCCGTTTAAAAATAATTGAAATTTTTCGAAAAATAGATTCACGTTCAACACCTTTCTTTTTAACTATTAGCATTTTCCACCGCCATTATTTGACAAATTTTCTTATTTTCATTCTTATCATCACCTGCTACCCTATTATGGCGGATAAGTTATGGGATATGGGACACCCTGTATGTTCAACTTAAACTAACCAAAACCATCTATTTTATTATAAATCCAGTCGTCCGGCAACCAAAAAGATGTCAAAAAAACCAAGAAAGGGGGCAAAGAGCAACAATCCAAAAATATCAAAAGAGAACCAAGAGTACCCAAGCCACAAGTGCTCAAGGAATCTAATGATGTTGATGAAGATGAGCCAACTGTTCAAGCGGACGTCGATATGATAAATGCCTTGACTGGTATTCCTTTGGAAGGAGATGAGCTATTGTTTGCAGTACCAGTTATTGCGCCTTACAATACTTTATCAAATTATAAGTGAGTATATTATTGCAGGCATCTATAAGCCATTTTGAATGAATTCATCATCATTGTTCTTGATTTTCCAAATAACCTCAATTCTTTATTTGTCACACCATGAACACTTGAGAACCATTTGAATCAGATTCAAGGTAAAACTGACACCAGGCACAGCAAAGCGAGGTAAAGCTGCCAAAACCGCAGTGTCAATATTCCTGAAAGACAGAACAATAACTCCGAGAGAAAAGGATCTACTTAAAGCTGTGAAAGACGAACAAATGGCCAGGAATATTCCAGGGAAGGTAAAACTGTCAGCCCCCAAGTGGCAAAATGTCCGTAAATAAATGTTTTATCGTGTTGGTGATTTTATGATAATTGTTAATTAGAGGATAATGTGGGCTGCAAATTTAAGGAACAATGTATTGCTTTGGGGAATGATTTGATATAAGAAATATGTAATAAAACATGGTATTCTTGTTTGTATTTTTTTTTCTTGTGCTATACTTTTCCTTGAGATAGCCCTACAGGAAAAAAACGCAAATGCTCAAAGTCTGCTGACTGATGATAGAAGAATGACTGCTTTGAGAGATGAGAACTACTCCAACACTTTCTATCGAGGCCATGCTTAACCTTCCATTCTCGGATATTTTTATCAAAATGGAAGCAAGAATTAGAGCATATACGAACCAGTAGTAGTGTCCCAAATGGGCCGCCTTAGTGCCATGGCATGAGTACTTAGCGTGAAGCCGCGGCGTTTTGCGGTGTCCAGCTTAGTTACCATTAAAACGTATGTACATACAAGGCGGGAAACTTGAGAGTTTAAAGGAAAAAAATATCTACCTCATTGATGTCTATGATCTTTTCCTCATGGCTGCTTATCGAGCCGCGCCCCAGCAGATTTTGATTTTATTGAAAACTATCATCATAAATGATTCGAATTTAATTTTTGATTCCTCCCTTGATTTGAATAAAAAAAACTAAATAGGTACATGAAAACTCAAGTCGTGGAAGAACTGACTCTCTTCGTCAAAATTCTTTGAAAATCCTGAGAAACTGCATTTTTGTATTATGTCAACTCCGTTGCGCCAACTCGTGTTTATTCTGGGAACTCACAGCAGTTTCTGAAATTTCACCTTGTCTTTCTTGAATGACCACCATGTACAGGGTGATCCATTTTCAGCGACAGGGTGCCAGTTCTCGTAAACTATTCATCGTAGAGACTTGCGGCAAAAAATTTTATTACTAAGACGGCCAAGAGAAAAACCTGGAAAATATTTTCAAGTTTCTGAAATGGTCGCTAGGGGGCGTAACAACCAACATCAAGTAGAAAAATAGGATTTTTAAAGAATTTTGTCCAACGAAAATATATCGATGAGCTCATTTTCAGATTCACTGACTATTCACCTTAACTTTTTTTTCCATCTATCATAATAAAGTGGTGGGGGAAGTTCAATTGTTTTTTTAAACAAACGGAGATTTCTCCCGTATCGCTTGACCGATTTTAACGAACTTGGGCTCATATGAAAGAGAATAGTCTGCGCTATAAAATGCTCATTTGCTTTTTAATTTGTCACATTCGCCGTCGCCGCTAGATGGCGTTCACTGAATGGTAGCATATTTTTAAGTTTTTTCCAAAAAAATCAAATGTTATGGTTTATTCATTTTTATATATTTTAAAAGGGGATACATTTTTCTATTAAAAGATTGAAAAAAAAACAAAATAATTAGTGTTTTTTTTTGTTTTTTTTATTTTTTTTTGTTTTTTTTTATAGGAAAATGCATCCCTTTTAAAATATATGAAAATTGATTACCATAACCTTTGATATTTTTGGAAAAAACTCAAAAATATGCTACCATTCCAGTTAACGCCATCTAGCGGCGACGGCGAATGTCACAATTTAAAAAGCAAATGAGCATTCTATAGCGCAGACTATTCTCTTTCATATGAGCCCAAGTTCGTTAAAATCGGTCAAGCGAAACGGGAGAAATCTCCGTTTCTTTAAAAAAACAATTGAACTTCCCCCACCACTTTATTATGATAAATAGAAAAAAAACGTTTCAGACAAAAAGTGTAGGTAAATAGTCAGTAAATCTGAAAATGAGCTCATCGATATATTTTCGTTGGACAAAATTCTATAAAAATCCTATTTTTCTACTTGGTGTTGGTTGTTACGCCCCCTAGCGACCATTTCAGAGACTTGAAAATATTTTCCAGGTTTTTCTCTTGGCCATTTTAGTAATAAATTTTTTTGCCGCAGAGAACTGGCACCCTGTCGCTGAAAATGAATCACCCTGTACAGGGTGTCCCATATAAGATCCTCTTCTCCCTTGTCTCGGAAGACATGCGATTTACGAACAAAAGTTGAATATAGAGTTTTATTGTTTTCAAAAGAACTTTATTGCTATAACAGGGTGTTTATTAATTGAATGCCGATGCTGATAATCCTTGGATGATTTTAAAACAAAAAGTTCATATGAACATAGGTCCGCAAGAGCTTAATTTTCAAGATACAGGGTGTTGAAATATCAAAAAATGAATGATTTTTTTATAATTACATTGATACTATTCCAGAAATCTTTATGAAATTTGGTACACGTCTTCGATATGCATTTTGTGATGTACAAACAATCTCATTATTTTTATCAGTGGCGTCCGTACGGGCTTTGCACTCAATATTTTTGAAGAAAAAACTTGTACGCCACCGCTTTCTTCAAAAAAAAAATCATTTTTAAAACCTCTATTAATTTCTGAGCCAATTTGTTCTTCTGATCTTTTTCCGTCCGGCGCATGGTTTTCGCTTAAAAAAATAAAATCTACTTAATTGCATTGACACCCTGCTGTGTCATCCAATATTTTTAAATCAGTGGCGCCCTCTCTAACATTCCCATGCATTTTGATGCATAGAAGACGTGTACCAGATTTCAAAAAGATATCTGGAATAGTATCAAAGTGATGATAATTTTTTTCAAATCTCAACACCCTGTATTACAAAATCTATGCTCTTGCGGACCTATGTCCATATGAACTTTTTGTCTTAAAGTCATCCAAGGATTATCACCCTTAAGTATCGGCATTCAATTAATTAACACCCTGTTTATTATTCAGAAATGAATTCTACATAAAAAATAAAGGCAATTTTCTATGGGATGTGCTATACGTATCTCCAATAGTTTGGCATATAATCACGAGTTTACTTTTTTTTTTCAGAAAACGCATTTATTTCAAGTTGTGAAAAAAATATATAGGTCCATGGTTTTTGGTGATACTGCAATTTTTACCCTACAGACAATACTATAATATACAGGGTGTTCCAATAATATTGCGAAAAAATTCAGGAAGAGTTCTCCCGCTTGAAAATAAAAAGAAAACATCCTATAAACATTTGCATGGAAATGCTTCATTACCGGGCTGCAGGGTTTTGAAGTTTTATTTTTATGTTTGTTTTTTCTAAATAGTATTTGCACTTATGTTGATCTTTTGATGAAAATTGGTGTTCGAGGGTTTTTTGTGATGCGAAATTCGGATTTGATCTTAGTATGGCGCTACCTACACTTACTTTTCCTATTACTAACAACCGTAACTTTTTTGGATTTGCCCGTATTATGTTGACGTCAAAAAACAGATTTCTTCATTGTTACGCAGAAAAAGTATACTTGTTCAAAGTCGCTAAGTGCCACCATTCTCGACATATTTGAATTTGAAAAGAAGAAAACTTTACATAAACATGTGTCCGGAAATGCTCCGTTACAAAGCTACAGGTTGTTGAATTTTTTTATTTTTTCATTTTTTCAATTTTTGATCACGAGAATGGTTGCCTGTAGCGACTTTTAACAAGTATACTTTTTCTGCGTAGAAAATACAAATGAATCTGTTCTGTTGCTTGAAAATGTTATAGATGTAATGAAGTGAAATAGTTTTTATGCCGACAAGCACCATCATACAGAAAAAATCATAGTTTCTTAGGTTATGGTTCTAAAATATTGATATTATCAGGATACCTTTTCCCACTAATGTCCTCAAAAAATATATCAGTTGGTCTGTACGTAGCGCAGTTCGTTTTTGCAACGAGCTTAAATGCACCAATTTTATAAAAACGTCGTAAGTCCGGTCCTGTCCAAAATTCGAAAACTCAATTTTGGAGGAACATCCAGAACATATTGACCAATATCATATCCAAATTTCATCTAAATCCATAAACAAACAAAAAAGTTATTAAGGATCAAACTAGGTTCTAAATTAATTTGGCCCACAGTGTATATGGATTAATGTAGGACATTCACTTCAATTTTATGTTGGTAATTTCGTTTTATTATTGTTATATGTATGTATTTGCTTGGTTTGTGTAAATACATATTCGTTTTTCATCATTGAATTGAAAAAAGATTGAATAGCGAATATTATCTAAACGGCTAGAAATAGTTATGGACTATTTCATACAAAGTCACCTTTATTTTCTGTGCACAATCAAAATCCGTAAAGATATACAGGGTGTTCTATTTAGCATTTTCGACTTATTGGTGATTTTATATGTCCCGATTGGGTTCAACTTCTTACATCACCTTGTATAATTGGCAGCCATTCTAACCAACTGGAATTATATATTAAAGTATTGTCTGTGGAAAAAATGGCGGAATCACGAAATACTATTAACCTATTTTTTTTCACTACTTGAAATAAATGCGTTTTTTGCAAAAAAAAAAACAAATCGCTTTCATATCCCTAACTATTAGGAATAGGTAGAGAACATCCTATAGAAAGTCACCTTTATTGTTTATTTATAATTCATTTCATAAGTAACCTGTATATCCATTTGATTCAGGAAAGTTGTGTCCAGCCCAGGAAAAACTGGGCATCCTGTTTATGTCGGATATACAGGGTGTCTCACGGTGACCGTCCATTAGAATATCTCGGGAAATAAAACGATTGGAATTCTGAAAATTTGTATGGTGAGGTTTAAAAGGATGCTCTCTTCAAATGAAATAATAGCTACGTTGCGCGACTTCCGGTTATACCGGAAGAAGGTGCCAACTCGCTTGTTTCAAATGGAACACCCTATATATTATTACATTTTTGGATTCTACGTAAGATTCTAGGCAGATTTCAAGTATCATGTCCTATACCTAAGTATGAGCGTTTTTGAAATATTTTAGTTTTTATGTCAAAAATGACGTTTGAAGGCTCCTATTTAAATGTGAATTTCACCTATAAGAAAGCCTTCATTATTTAATTTGTATTGGATTTCTTGTTGAAAATGACCTACTTTAAAGTAGGTCCTAATATATAGGGTGTTCCATTTAAAATTAGCGACTTGACACCTACTTCCGGTATAACCGGAAGTCGTGCAACGTTGCTTTTATTTCATTTGAGAAGAACATCTATGAATATCCCATCATACACATTTTCAGAATCCCAATTGCTTTATTTCCCGAGATATTCTAATGGACGGTCACCGTGAGACACCCTGTATATAACAATAAAGTACCTTTAAAATCAATAAGACTATATTCATATTTTTTTTGTAAATCCCAAATCTTCCGAGATAAAGGAGTAGAGGATCTTATATGGAACACCCTGTACATCAAGACAGATAGATTCAATTTTGAACGCTTCAGAGAAAGACCGTCTTTCATAGCGAATGCATTTTTTCCATGATACTATAATTTTTGTCTTTTCTTCGCTTATATCAATCGGCAAGCTTCCGAACCCGACGGTGATAGCCGAAAATCGAATCGCGTTTATAGTTCGAATCGTCGAGTTATAGAGGCCATCCAGGAGACAATAGCATATAGCTGTGTATGAAAAGGCTGATCAAGGGACACGGAAAGTTGCCAAGACACCACTAATAGTTCCAGAACTTGTCATTTGGGATCACCAAATTCTCCATAGGAGGCTGGCTGAACTGAAATAACAACAGGAAGCAAGACAGGGATGAAACATCGCGCGTAAATCGTCGATGTCAGATGAAATCCAACCGTCATTCACTGGACGTCTACTGAAAATCAGTATGAGTCAAGAGAGGGATGAAGTAAAAGGATATTAATGGAAAAAGTTAGGTTTGTATTTGAAAAAAAAAGTTGATGATGGTCGCGAGAATTCTAATCGATTTCGACCATGCTTACTTGAAGAGCAGAAAAGGGGTGCCGGAACATGTCTTCGTAAACGTCTCCGTATCTCATCCCAAATATGCTCGATGGGATCTAAGTCTGGACTTCGTGTAGGCCAAACAAATCGCCTGAGTTTAACCTCATAAAAAGGGATGCTGTAACCAACCGAGCAGTGTGTAGACGTGCATTATCATGCATAAAATGTTCCGTGTGGTCCGAGAAAACCCATGAACGGTATAACATGATCCTCCAGAATGTCGATGGGTTATCTATCAGCATTCAAAGTAACATTCTGGATAAAGATCAACTCCAAGCGAGCATGCAACGATATGCCTTTCCATGCAATAACTGAGCCTCCACGAAATGGAAGTCGTTCGGCGATACATGCTTCAGCATATCTTTGGCCTTGTCGGCGCCACACTCTTACACGTCTATCTGAACCCGTTAGAAAAAATCGCGATTCATCGAAGAATAATTCCCGACTCCAATCGTCGATTGTCCAAACCAAGTGCTCTATCGTGCAAAATTCAGCCTTACAGTTCGGTGCTCACGGAAAAGCGGCGGTCCAGTAAACCTAATTCGAGATGATAATCCCATGAAGTCGTCTTCTTACTGTCAACTCACTCATGTTCAAATTTCTCACCTCTTGCGGATGATTTCGAATTCATTATCATATGTATTCATTATTTCAAATCTAAATATCTCGAAAATGGTTCCACGTAGCGACTTCTATCAAGTATTCTTTTTTTGCATAAAAATAACGGAGAAATATGTTTTTTCACTCAAATATGTCATACAGTTACGTCCAAAAAAGTTATGGCTGTACATGTCAGGACAAATGAGTGTAGGTGGCGCCCTCTACAAGTTAGAGCCAAACTGAGATTAAATTCGAATTCCGCATAAAAAGAAACCCTCAAATACCGATTTTTATGGAAATATAGACATTGGTTCAAATATTATTTAGAAAAAACAAAAATAAAAATAAAACTTCAACACCCTGTAGCTCTGTAACGAAGCATTTCCGGACACACCTTTATATGAAGTTTTCTTATTATTTTTAAGTGGGGAAACTCACCCTGGATTTTTTCGAAATATTAATGAAACACCCTGTATAGCAGACTGTCATTGTTTTTTCATGCAGAATTACCTCCTGAAGTTTGTCGCGCTTATTTACTAGCACCCTGTACAAGACATCTTGTACTTACTCGTGTATTTTTTGTATTTATTATTGTATTTTTTCAAATTTTACTTATTACTTAGTTAACGATTTTTAAAAGGTTGAACAAGGTTCGAAAGCCAAAGAGTGAGGGGTCCCGGGGCACAGATGATAAAATTAGCCCTATCGAAGGCTGTAGTACCCTGGCAACTCAATGACGAATAGAAATCAGTTACAGTTTGAAGATCCACAAGAGGCTGCTACTATTATGATCGCAAGCCGTCCAGATAAGATGTATCGTTTCGCTGTTGAAAATGTTTCACTTGTACTCGGCAATTTGTGTGGCACCTGTGTTGATTTCTTGATGGTTAAAACTAAATGGAAATGATCCACGTCTACAAGTATATGATACGATTAAACATCTAAGATAAAAGTAAAAAATTACAATTATATTTACAGGTGATCCGAAACAGAAGAATCTGTTGATAACCAGTACAAAACAGTATTGTGGCCTTAAATTATTAGAAATAATCTGGTACTAAATCGTAGAATTCATTGTATCCTACAAAATACCAATAGAACTTGAAATTACCGCCTGGACGCATCTTTAAACACAGTTTTGAACCACTACATTACAATTGGGCACTTGTTTACTGGGACATTGGCACTGACATATAGACCATTTTCACGAAAAAAAAAGGAAAACTCATATTTTGGCACTTAGATCACTTAGCAGGACCACTCTTCAACTATCTGACCAAATTTTAACGCATCCTCTTTGAAACGATCCTTGTTTTATAATTCGAAATAGTAAGGGTTGGTCCCACGCCCCAACAGGGTTTAAGTTGCAGCGGTAACAAAAAATCTCAAAAAAATAACAGTCTATCACTAGCCTAGTTCACACCATTGATTTAAATTAGTTATTTAAATCAATGGATCACACCAGAGACAATATAAAAAAATGAGACCAACGGATTTAATCGTCAGGACCCTAACCGTGTTCCTGTAGCGCATAGCGCATCGTGACGAAAATTAGAACTAAAATGACCATCAAGAAATATCATACTTGCATATATCTATCTCTTTTCCTATGCCAGAACCTGTTTGGTAGAAAGAGAAAGCAACATATCAAAAATTCTAATGTCGTTACCATGGTTCCGTCAACAATCAATAATCAGTCATAACCATAGACTAATATTATAACATAGCAACACACAACACTTAACCCTGCTTCCGGCTTCTTCCTTTCATAAAAAATATTTTTGTCTTTTGAGTAATACTAGATACTACTAGATACTCACTATCACTTAGTTAAGTGCCAAAAGTTAATCAAAACTGGTAAGTTGACTAACTTGCATCAAGTATAAATGCTTATGCTTATTTGTATATTTGCGCTAGTGCTATGGACGGAAGAGACAGCTATGATGGGTTATTTGAATCTCATGGTGCCTCTAGATATACCTACATGCAAATATCTAAAAAACCAACAAGGTAACAGAAAAACTTATTCATTTAATTAATGATTGAAATGAATTGAGAATGGCAAATGGAAATAGTCGTACATAAGCTTTATTGGTCCCTATTTAGTTTTTTTCATTTGTTCTTGGTCAAGCAGCAATGATTTGTTTCTCAATAATTGGGCTGCTCGATCAGGACTCAATTTCAATTACATTTCAAATAAATACACAGCAGACTTTAATTTATCTTATTTTTGTCAAAAAATATTTTGGATACCTAAATAGCTTATTGTTAAATAATGATGTATATTGATTCTTGACACTGCGACTATAATCACAGTTGTGTAATTTTCAAGCTGAGAAATGATAATCACTTGTTGTTTGTTAATATTATGAACATTATTATCTAAACTAAAGATTATCAACAAAAATTAGAAAACAAGATTGAAATTTTGTCCAATTTTCCTTTTTGATATTTTCAGGTTCCTATTCTGTGATATGGAATGGATGTGGAATATTAGTAGATTCTGTGGATGTACCACGTTTACGTAGATGTATACGTACCTATAGCAATTAACTCTTTTTGTGCCAAATTATGGAGATGTATATACCTATAGTATTAGTAGGGTTCAAATGAGATGTTTTGTTAATAGTTTTTGATATGTTTTTCTCATCAACTGAACTTTTTTTTGTGATACTTATTTACAAGGTAAGAATTGTTTTCTTTGTAATAACCATTCATAGGGTAAGAACTGTTCCTATTTTTCAAGTGAAGGGATTTTTATTTGTTTATTAATTTCTTCTCAATACATTTTTTCGACACTGGACTTGTTTTATTTGAATACTTTTTTTTATAGAAAATATGTTTACAATAAAGAAAAAAAACATTGGTTCTTTATTTTAAAAAGAATGTTGCACTTTTCTCAGGTAACTATATTGTTGAATTTGAACTAAAATTTATTTTTACACAAAATCCACCAGAAAAGTGCAAAATCTTGTTAGATGAACACGGATTGTTTTTTGTTTCACATCGAAGTAGCATGCGAGGTGCGACTTGCAGCCAGGAAGCATGCTACTTACTTGACCTTCAACAAAGATAGTAAGAATGATTTCACATTCTAGTGGCACCATGCGATGCCACTCAGATGTGAAATCATTCATATTATCATATTTGTTTAGGTTTTGAAATATTAAGCATCCTCCAGGCAAACAAGTCGCATATCACATGATAGGTACTTTGATGTGAAACAAAAAACAATACAAAATGTTGGTTTCAAAAAGCCCGCCAAGACTGTTAGTTTCTCCTGTAGCCAAGGGTGGCGCCAGCGTAACACTGTCTCCAAAGTGTACCATATAATCAGTAACTCTCTTTTTTTTTATTTTTTTATTTCTCTATGGTTCACACCGACAACTTGGTCCGCGGACCAAGTACTAAATTCAAACTAAACTACTCAACAAAATGAACGGTACACCGGAAATTTCTGCCTATGTTTGGACACTCATACTTTTTTAACGAATCGATGAAAAAATATGCGGTTTGCACCACGATGTAGAGCATTTCTTTGCGGTTTATGCGGATAGTACAAAAAATTAATTTCCTAGAAAACATCTTTTATACAGGGTGGTAAATAAAGTACTGTACATTTTCATTTTCTTTACTGTCCCCTCATTTCCACAGAGATTTTTTTGAGCTTTTTTTTCGATATGCCCAAGTGTTTGTTACGTCCATACCTCGGGACATTTTTGAAATTTTCTTGATATCTTCTTTCGTTTTTGAGATATCGACTTTTTTTCAAAATTATGACACGTAGGGCTTTGAATGGCTTTTCTGCTAATTCTAAGTTTACAACTGACAATGTTATGGCATAGATCTATTGTTTAGCTGTCTTTCTGATGACTTATTGGATACTCAGCAATATTTTCAGTATACAGGGTGTGCCAAAGAATTTTGATCATAAGTAAAGCACTTTTTAGTTTATTTTGTCAGGTTTTCTTGAAAATTATTATGTCGGGGATGCTGAATTAAATTCTAATCGACTTTGGAGTGATGTTCAATGTGATTTATCGAAATGGTTTTGATAATTTTGCTGGACATTCAGTTTTCGAAAAGTCAAGTTATCATTTATCTAATCTGTTCAAATATCTTTCCCATTCGAAATTTTGAGCACATTTTGTTACAAAATTTTATTAATGACTTCATGCATGGTGTTTTTCCAAAAATGCAAGTTTGTTTGATTGTATAGGGTTCTCGAAAAAAAAAGTTAGACATAAATAAATGTTTTGATGTGATATTTTTGGAGGATTTTTTTTCTCCTGTATTTTTATCATAATTTTTAGAGTTTTTACACTTGGATGTGTACCGGGTGCCCGGGTATACAGGGTGATCGAAAAATGTATCGCACCTACCAATAAAAGAATTCGCTATGACATTTTGTGCTAAATTTTTCTAGCCACTTCCGAATATCATTTTTAAAATTCTTTTTTGCGCAGTAGAAATAAAATGTTGAAAAAAAAGGTCATTATTAAAATTTTGTAACAAAATGTGCTCAAAATTTCGAATGGGAAAGATATTTGAACAGATTAGATGAATGATAACTTGACTTCTCGAAAACTGAAAGTCCAGCAAAATTATCAAAACCGTTTCGAAAAATCCCATTGAATATCACTCCAAAGTCGATTAGAATTTAATTCAGCATCCCCGACATAATAATTTTCAAGAAAACCTGACAAAATAACTAAAAAGTGCTTTACTTATGATCAAAATTCTTTGGCACACCCTGAATACTGGAAATATTGCTGAGTATCCAATATGTCATCAGAAAGACAGCTCAACAATAGATCTATGCCATAACATTGTCAGTTGTAAACTTAGAATTAGCAGAAAAGCCATTCAAAGCCCTACGTGTCATAATTTTGAAAAAAAGTCGATATTTCAAAAACGAAAGAAGATATCAAGAAAATTCCAAAAATGACCCGAGGTATGGACGTAACAAACACTTGGACATATCGAAAAAAAGTTAAAAAAAATCTCTGTGGAAATGGGGGGACAGTAAAGAAAATGAAAATTTACAGTACTTTTTCTAGCACCCTGTATAAAAGATGTTTTTGAGGAAATTAATTTTTTGAACCATCCGCATTATCCGCAAAGAAATGCTCTACATCGTGGTGCAAACCGCATATATTTTCATCGATTCGTTAAAAAAGTATGAGTGTCCAAACATAGGCGAAAATTTCGGGTGTACCGTTGGTTTTGTTGAGTAGTTTATATCAGAACCAAATATTTGGTTCGCATGGTGTAAACAGTTGCGGACTAAGCTGGTCCGCTCTTGGTTCGGTATTCGCCAGCAGGTGTACCGAACTAGATTTGGTTCGATCTGGATCAAAATTATGAAGATATGTTGATTGTCATTATCGTGAATTGTGTTGGTTCTGAGTTTCTCAAGGCAATCTGAGCGTACTCACTTATGTTTTTTTTCATTACGAATTGTGTTGATAAATAATTTCGACTTGTTTTTGACGTTTGACGAATTACGCGCGTACTCATTTAGTTCACGCGTTGCAAGGCGGTGTAAACGGACGAGAAGCAAGCATTGGTCCTACCGTACTATCCCCACCCACTTGGTCCTATCGGACCGAACTAAACGAGTTATCGGTGTAAACTAGGCTACTTGTCTGTCTCGCGGAGTGGAACAAGGCTAATATGCGATACTCCAAACAAGCAAAATTGAATCATACGACGCGACGTGCGAGACGGGTCCACTTTTCGTGACCTTCAACCGAAATTTTCGATACTTTTCTCGATGGTACACTGAGAATAAGTAACATTTTGTATGTACACTGAGATAAAATACGCAATGCTTAGCATTGATCCAAGACCATCGACTGTCGCATCCAATTTGAGTGAGATCTATTTGTCGATTCAATACACGTCCCTCAGCGGAGAAGACATAGACTGATATATACTCAGCCAATTTGACGGGCCTTTTCCTTGTTGGATATGAATACTCTTTGGTATTACTACACTCTATTCAACCTTGTTGTGTCAAAACAATCGACCAGCTCCCTCGAATTCTCGTGCAGCCCTCTGATTGGTCGAACGACCAAGAAATCATCTGACCCGGCACAAAACGCATTTATCAGAGTTGTACTCAGATTCCACGGTTCAGTTTAAGACGTCTGGACCTGTTCCTATTTAAAAAAGTGGCTGTAAAGACTGATAGATTACTCTTATATTTCCTACATTTATAATCCGATCTGTATATACTCAATAAAGACATGAATTTATTTAATTCATTTATTTGAGACAGAATAAGTTAGAATACGTTCCTGGGAAGCCACAGCGTGCTTCTGTTTACATCGACCTGACTAAAGATTGAACTGTAACTTCGTATTTATTAATTTTTGAGAGTGTTCTAGCGAATGTCTGTCATGAAATATTTTTATTTTTATAATATTAATTTTTGCAATAAATTTGAAAACACTTGATATTTCCAAAATAGATAAGAATATGTAACTACTAGGATATAGTGCATGAAAAATGATTTTTCTAGAGAAATTCAATAATATACTGGGTGTTGTATTTGAAGTAACAAAGTTGTTATCAGTCACTGCTACATGACACACCCTGTATAAAAGTTTTTGTTTTGGAAAAAAAATCTACAACCAGAAATATCAATGGACGTTTTTTCTAAAACGTCCCCATTCATTAGTTTTATCGAATTTATTCCATTTGGCTGATCCACACTGTAATATGGTGTATCATTGAATTCAGAATAAAATCAGCTACCTTACGCCAAGATCGGTATATAACAGGTTACCTCACTTTTACGGTCATGACGTCATCTAGGTCCAGTGTTGCCAGATGATCCCTATCAAAATCAGTAGATCCGGAAGCCATGGGCAAAATGAGTGGATCTCCTGGGATCTCCTGTTGAAACACAAGTTCTGGCAACCTTGCGAATGACATGAAATGACAGGATTCAGTCTACTGCAGACGCTCGACACCGATAACGTCATATTTTTTCCTCCTCCGTCTCTTACCTCAGGCGAAGTGAGGCAACCTCTTGTATACTGATCTTGACCTAACGCACGTGTTCGTATTTTTTACAAAAAGACAGTTTTTTATGTATGGTATCGTGGAATTTGTTTTTTTTTTCATTCGTCGTTCTATCTTTCAAAATAAAAAAGTAACATCAAATTAAATGGTACATAACAAGATAAAATCTGTGGCAAATGGCAAATAGCTAAAAGGACATAAGTACGATTTGTCAGATTTTGAGAAAATGGCTTTTTGAAATGTGAGAATATTTACACATTTCAAAAAGCTCTACAAATCACAATATTCAAGTTAAGATTAGGATATTTATTAAAATTTTCTATTACTCGGAAGGTTGAAATCAAATAACTTAAATTCACTTACGACCTCTTCGCTGAATCAGTGTGGCGATTTGGCGTAATCGTCATTTCAAAGAATCGATTTTTCGTGCATTCTAGGACTAAAATGAGCAAAAACATCACAACCATCCGGGAAAGAACCCTATAAAAGAAACATATGCATAACCAATATAAGTATTTTATTGAAACACGTTTTCATTTAATACAATAGTTTATATAATGTATAGGAATACAACGCAGAAATGGAGCAATCACAGTGTCCCCTACAACGAGAACAATGTTCCATTTCTGTGTTCTTGTCCCTAAAATAACTTAATTTAAAACCTAGGCTGAGACCATCAAATTAAAAATTCAACCATCATGCAAAAGAGAACCAGTAGAGTGACGTGATTTTTAAGTAAGATCCAACATTTTGCAAAATGTTTCAACTGCAGAATCACATATTTTCGAAGCTGTTGATGGTTGATCAGAGAAAAAAAGTTATAAATAATCCTATTCAACAGGAAAGATATCCAATATAAAAATACTTATCAGGGGGTCAACCATTTACCCCGCAAAAGTCCAATATTTTTCATCTAAAATATAAACATTATTGAATTTATAGGCTTATCACATGTAACACTTATATTTACAGCATCGGTTCCTAACACTAAACTTGTTTTGATCAAGTTATTGTTCCGTTTTTGATAAATTGCGCAAATTTGAGACCATCTTGTGGATAGAAAACACTTGTGCACAAAATTGGCTTCTTTGATTCAGAGATTTGAACATACGCCATCATTAGTACCCAGGAAACTCAACAGCCTTTAACATTTTCTGCTTAGATACTTTAACATTTATTATTTTTTGGTAAATAAATCACATTTGTGACCCGCGATACTTGTGTACACATACACAACATGATTTTAGGCGGTTTAACAGATAAATGCGATAATTTATATATTTTTGGAAAATTGTCTGAATTCTTGGTTCTTATAATAGAAGTAACAATTTTATTGCGAAACTAGTAAACAGTATTTAATATTATCTTTAGGCACCAAGAAAATTGCAATTGTAGCCAGTTTTTGTTTTATTGTCTGAGAGTATGATTTTTGTTTACTTGTTCAGTCGTCTTCTTTTTTCTCTGGCTTGAGATCAACCATGGCGTGCAACTCCTCAGGTGTATATCTGTAACAAAAACCAAAATTAGTACGCCAAAAACATTCCCTCAAGTAGAAAGATCCTTCAGACATCATTCGCATAGGAACTATATAAAATGAGTACCCAAAACCTACAGTAGTGTTTAAAATTTATCTAAAGACCCAGACAGAGGTACTGGAGATAATTATTTTTTGGCAAACAAGAGTCAAAAAGCAAAAACCTTTGAAAAACAAATGATTCCACTCAAAATGCTGTTACCCAAATGATCTTTAAAATCACAAAACCAATCTCAACTTACCCTAGCAAAGTTTGCAAGTCACAGACAAATCTATACACATATCGTTTCCCAGCAGTCTTGTGGATAATATTCTTGTCGTAGTAGTAACGTAGACCCCTCGACAATTTTTCGTAGTTCATTTTAGGCTTATTCTTACGGATCCCCCACCGTCTAGCTACTTCATCCGGATCTGTCAGCTTGAACTCCCAACCATCACCCGTCCAAGAAATAAAACCTTGACACGACTTGTCAGTCAAAAGTTCCAAGAGAAACTGCCACAGCTGTATTGGTCCTGACCCTGTAACACTGCGTTGTAACAGAATTTCAAGTGAAATTACAGGACTTACCGGTAAAACATGGCCCTGCACTGGGATTGCTCGGATAGCCTGCAATCATCCCATTTTGTATCATAGGCTTGGTGTCTTGAAGACTTCCCAATCCGTCCCTGATCAAGCCAAAAGCTGGATGGGAGTGTGAGTGAGAGGTTAATGATAAGTCATGATTGTGAGGCCATTGGTCCGCTGGGTTGCTACCAGCACTAGGCACCGTTTGAAATGGGGAACTATCGTATGGCGACGAATATATATCGCTGTAGCCATCGTTGTACCTGCCAGTACCAGTAAAACAGTGACCCCCTGTCCCTGGTGGATTACTCGGATAGCCTGCTATCATCCCATTTTGGAGCATGGTGGGTTTGGTGTCTGGATGGTGCGAAGGTGGCGCATGCCCCATTGACAAATCGTGACTAGGAGTGTGCCCCCATTGATCTGACCCGCTGGAACCTCCACTGGGAACCGTTTGGTAGGGTGAACCCTCCTGGTACGGGCTGCCATAGGCATCCGCATAGGGAGTGTCGCTGTATCTTCCAGTACCTGTAAAAAAAATTATATTGTCAATCACTATAAATACTCCCACCTAGCGATTCAAAAAACAAATCTTTTGTTCTCCAGTGAGGCGGGCCGGTTACGGAGTCCCCCCCAAGGATGACCCCTCTCATGAGAATCAAATCACGTTCGATTGGACGGTATGGGGCACGCCTCTCACGGCACGACGTCGCACTCGTGAAGCTGCGTCCGCCCATTTATTTCGCCAAATACTCAGATGTAATTGTTACTAGGGTGACTGACTAATCTTTAATTGATTTTTTAGCTAAAAACTTGTTGATAGGATGTGGTTGTTCTGCGGTTATATTTATTGTGGATGTGATAAGCACGCTTCTATATACATACAAAATTTGTGATACATATCTTCTGGACGCACTACACTGAAAGACGTCTGTTACTGGGGAAGTCTGATGAAAACTAACACAAGTTTATAAGATTATTTAAAATCAAGTTTGTTTTAAGTTCGCTATAATGGCGGAAGCAATCATTTTTCGAAGCTCCAAGCAAGATCAACAGGATAGTTCTGTTTGGGTTTGTGCTGATCGCAAACTGGACTGGAGCTTATCAATCCATAGATTATTTGATGAAAAGGATGTTTGTTTTATCATAGAGAAGCCACCTTGCAATACATAAACCGATAATGTTCCTGATAAAATCTTTAAAAATGTCAGAATGATTTGGACATGCAAGCTGGGCGATGGAGATAACAAAGGCATTATCATAAAAATTTTGCATGTGGTTTGGCTTAATGATTACCAAAACTTGTTGATTGACTGAAGATAACATCAATGACATACAACATATTCGCTTGAGCTTCCACAAGTGTTCTCGAGAAATAGATTATTTCAAAAGGGCCATAAGGGCATATGTTCGAAAACGGCCTCGAACTGCAGCTGACTTTCGGGTATTACTGTATCTGCCTTATGTCCTCAACCACCTGTTACATTCTGGGACTCGTGCTACGAATGCTGACAAAATGTATTTGGTGGCAAGTTTATTATACCAGTCCGGCGGGAGATTTATAATTGCTTCGTCCGTTATATTTGAGGTATTTGCGTTTTGATTTTGCATGTGGCAAATTGGGTGGGCCATTGGGCGTTAACGGGAACGTTGGGTTGGATTGGACCGCACGATATGCATTCAGAACAACAAAAGCTTGTCGTTTGTAACGGATTAAAAAATGACTATCATACTCCACAAAATTATGAAGTTAAGCTGAAACAAGTGCAAGTTTTCAGTTGAAAATACACACTAGGGTATATGTACGGTACGACAGGTGCGTGGTTACGTTCGGAACCACCTGCTGTATCGAAGAAGTTCACTCTCGATGGGAACCCTGGGGTCTCACGTGTATGCGTATCACAATAACGGCTTTACTTGAATCGATGGGTTTTATTTGAAGCAATCTAAGTTTTACCCTGTTCTAGGATATTTTAAGGCCGACATAGTTAAAAATTTATTTTAACTGAAAAGTTAATGAGTTACATTTTTCAATGTATTTGATCATTATCCAGTTTGTGATCTTGAACGTCGTGTAACAAATCAAGAACCACAAGTACCTTATGGCATAAAAGTGGATATTTCTCCGTAAGGCCAATCCAAAAAATGATGTAATTATTTTCACATTAGTATGGACAGAAGCAACCGCACATGATGTGATCAACAAAAGTTTGTGTGCACATCACAATACAATAATCCAAAAATGGTAATCGCATATCTGCTCACGTTGGTTTATTACTGTAAATTAGCCATAGCTGTAATCAACGAATTGATAATCATTCCGTACAGAGTTGCGGAATTCCCCGAAACATCAAACACAACAATTTAACCATAATGAGTGTAGCAGCGAAACCATGAGAAACTGCACCATAATATTTCATAAAATACATGATCATCACCAACAATTTTAACAATGTAAAGTCAACGAAGCACAACCGAATTACATATACACATACGTTTATTAGAAAATCCGTAACCAAATACCACATGTCAGTTGGAACAAGTTATTTTGAAATGTCATGATAGTTTTGCAAAGTGGGTGGGGACAATGTCATCCGCAACCATTGCTCAATGGTTTTAAATCTATATATTTTATCTAATAACATTAATAATGCATCTTGCGTAATTGTTGAAAATTAAGTTCTTTCACAGTCTGGCTGGTTTGATCTTGAAAGTTATTATTTGGCTCAGCTTTAAGTATTTGTTACACTTTACGCGTTTTGGCTTTAATTGTGTTTAATATTTTCAGCCGCAATGCTGTGTCTAAACTGTTTGGCTTCAGTGGATTTTAATTATATGAGCTATTTAAGATCATTAGGAATTCTGGATATCAACACAGTAAGTGGAGTTAAGATTATTAAACAGTAAAAAAAAATAAAATTAACAAACAGAAGAAAAAAAAAAGATGCATATAAGTTTTTCAAGATAAAAATGGAAATAAAGCCCCATAAATAAATATGATAATTGACCAGAAGATCTTTTAATGTAGTCACAATTTGCGGCTCATTTGATATTATTATGCCATCACAACAAGGCATAATTAAGATTATCATTTTCACCACTGAACATACAAAAATAAACTAACCTGGTGATATAACAGTGCAAGTAGGCTGTCCAGTAGTGATAACATCTAGATTCGTATAAGAACTAATGGCATTGGCCAAACTACTAGGACAATCCGCATAAAACGACTCCTCATCCGCGGCGCTAACTTGATCAAGCACCTGTAGGACCATGGTGTCCTGATGTACAGTCGCTACCTCCGCCGTGTTGTTTCCGCTAAGAACTAAATTTCGAACTCACGTTAACACCGCACAATGACGTCACTACCTGTCTGAAGACTCGCGTATACTGCTATAGACTATTGAGGCGAGAGACCCGACTCGAAAGACCATGGCTAGTAGTTTAACCCCCACCATCGAACCAACGCTCAAGTGCTTAGAACGGTTGAATGAGCAAGAACTGAGAATAGCGAGTGGTGCCCCATCATGGTAATTAAGCACTTTGGATTTGTATTATTAGGTGTTTTTGATGGGTTGAGGAATTACAGAGTCTAATTGCTGATGTTTTTCTGTGACATCGCATGTATATGCTGACTTTTATATCTATTATTATCATTGTATGTTGATTTGATCTTAACAATAAATCTGATGTACGATTTCTTGGATCTGTGTATTATACAAACTCCAAACAGTATTTCAAAGTTTTTGAGTTTTTATTTTTCTCGCTGGTCAATGTCTTTCAAGTGTATCGTGTCTCGTCTGTATCTGTTCTTTTGTTGTTCTTGACCCTGATGATGTCTTGAATAAATTGAGAGAAACACGGAAGTCATTATCTTTTTTTTTGTCCTGGGCTGGTGATTTTATCCTGAGAACTTTTGACATTTTTATCACATTTTTGAGTTTCGATTTTTTTCAATTTTTGACAATTAGTAAAATATGAAAATTGTGTATAACTTGAGCTTGAGCTTGTTTATGAATATCTTTTTTTTTCCTTATTTCCTAATTAATCAACAACATACGCGGATGTACTGAAAAATGGACAGATGGAGAACAACAAATTTAGAAAAACATTAATATGTAGTCACAATCAAATTATGATAAAAACACATACATAAGTACATAGAATAATATCAATAATCAAATTTAAGTTGAAGAAAAGTATGTTTCACAGCTTCAATAATTTATGAAATTGTAGTTTTGGAAGTCTGAATCCCGTGCTTGTGTGATTTTTTAGTATGTTGGTCTCTTATCTCTCATTATTAATCAAAATATACAGAAAGTTATCCTCATCAAGAATGATCAAAATTAATAATCTTGAAAACGCCATAACAATAAAAATATTCCATTATTTAACGATTGTTTATTTTTTTTAAGCAAAATTTTAAATTTTTTGGACTATTTTATCGAGATGAGAAAATGTACTGAATTTGGAGGACACTTTTTTTCTAAAATGTGTGGATTTTGAAAAAGTTGTCTACCCCTTTCCATTAAGTTTTTTGTTTTTTGTATTTTAATTAATCCTCACATCAGTAACAAGGTAATTTAAATTTGTAACAATAATTTGATGTTTTTTTTTTTTATATGAAGTTAACAAACCTTTTAATTCCACGACCTCAACTCTGTAAATGACGTACAAATGTCTTTCAAATCTTTTTAAGAAGTTTGTTTTAGTTATTTAAACACTTTCAATTTTTTTAAAATAATGAATGGTTTTTTTCCATGAGCACCTTATGAAATGAATATTCAAAAAATATGATATTCGATATTTTATTAAGGATGATTTAATGTACTATAATTTGCCTTTGATCATCATTTTTCAAAGATTAATTAATTTGGACAGAAGTTGATTTGGACAGATTTTTAATTTTGTATTTTTATGTTTTCACCTGTAGCGCCTTATACAAATTAATAAACATAAAAATGTTGTATAATTTATTGAGGGTGATCAAATTCACTACGATTTGACGCTTGCATCAATCCATCATCATAATAAGGACTGCTGTCAGACGTTGATCTGATGATGTTTTGAATTTTGTATTTTTATTTTTTGATCTGTAGCGCCTTACACAATGAACATACTATAAAAAAAATAATACTTTTTTGAGGGTGATTAAATTTTCTAAAATGTGCTGCTTGAATCAACACTTTATCATCATTTTTTTTAAAGTTATGAGGAATTTTGTCAGACGTTGATCTGACGAGGTTTTTAATTTTGTATTTTTATATTTAAGCCTGTATCGCCTTTTACAATAAATATAGAAAAAAAATGTTAAATACTTCATTACAAGTTATGAGGAATTTTGTCAAACGTTAATTTGAGGAGGTTTTTGATTTTGTATTTGAATATTTTGACCTGAAGCGCCTTATGCAATGAGTATTTAAAAATAAATACTTTATTGAGAGTGAATTTACTTCAATTTGCCTCTTGAATCAACCCTCTATCATCATTTTTCGAAGAGTAATGAGGATTTTTGACAAAAGACAATTATAATTGAGGATCTGAAAAAACTATGAAAATGTGGTGATTTTAGAAATGAGACAGGACATTCATTTTTTCATAAATAATCATTGCTCGGATGATTACAAACTTCATACTTGAGTAATAGCCGTCATTATCCGCCCGTTGAATAATAAACCTACTTTTAAAATACAAAATATATTCGTCAATTTCTTGTCACGGATTTGACTAGTACAAAAACTTCCATACAAATCAATGTATAAATATCATCGGCTACACCTACAGTTAATTGGATACAAAATAGGGAAACATGAAGACAATTATAACATTCATCATAACATCAAAAGAGCCGCATCGCATGATGTACCCCGAAAAACGTATACCTAACACGCATTCTATGCACCAATGAAACCCATCGCGATCCCATTCACTAAAATCGCGTTTAAAAAGCCCTTTTGTTTCACCCGGTTAAAATTAGACGACCGAAACCTTTTGATCGAAACGTGGGAAAGCACCTCCAAAAACGACAATTGAACTCAAATAAAAGAGCAAAAAAGAGCTCTTTTCGGCCAAAGATGAGCATAATGGAGAAATTTGAGAATCAGTGTATGTTAGAAACAGGTACAAAAAAATACAGGTGAAGTGCGAAAAAGCTATTTTAATTGAGCCTGAGATAATTTTATAAGCATCACTTTTAATAAAACCGGCTAATCAGTTTGATTACGAGTCAGTCTAACTGTATTTCAAATGGCTTGGATTTTATGTTACATATTATTATCCCATATTCCTTAGCACGCTGTAAACATAAAACTGTGAAAAACTCGGACCGGAAACTTGATAAAAAAATATTGTGTGGTTATTTTAATTAATGATATCACTTAAATATGTTAATAGTGATTATCAAAGCGCTGTGGGATATTTTTATTGATATTGCAGTTATGATGACATTGACAAAGTTAGAGGATAAAAATAATTTTCCTTAGGCACAATTTGGGCAAGGTTAGGCCGGGTATCAGGTTGCTAGTTTCCGGCCGGAAGTCAGACACAATACGCGCATATTCCCTTTCATTCTTGGTTTATTCATTGACGCACTTAATCCCGAGTGCACTTTTAAAAACTGCCAAATGCACATGCAATGGAACTAAAATCGAACCCAAACAAATCGACGATAATTTCAATATTCAAAACAACCGGAAAAAGTTATTATACACGTGCGTTGTCGATTTGAATTTTGACACTCGAGACGCATATAATGCGTGGGTTCGTCTTTCGTGAAGCTGAATTAAAAATGACTGTCACGTGCTGTCGACCGATAACTTCCTGTCTGCGCGAAGGTTAGGAAATCATAATCGTTGAGGGGACTATCGACCAATAAATGTTTGGAAAATTATTGTTTTCACGTTAATTAATATTTTTAATAGTATTTCCTTTCATTATTTTTCAGCCTCTCTTCAAGTGGTTGAAGGTTGAAGGCCAAGAAGCCATTGTATAGAAAAGAGTGTGTCTAGAATAAATTTATGAATAATACGCATAAAAGATCATTTCCATTTTGCTGTATTTATCCGTATCGTTTGTGTCTATTTTGATGATATTTTTTGTTTTCTATGTTTTAATTATTATTATAATTCCAATATTTATAGTCTGTGTATATCTTTTTTCTTTTTATAGGTATAGATTCTTTTCAGAGCATGTTTATTGCTTTTTATGTCCCTTTTCCTTTTAACTGAGATTTTTTCATTTCAATTTTACATTGTCTCATTTGTCCAATTTTAGGAAAGTTTTTTTCACCTATTTTAGAGTAATTTTTAGTTTTGTCATTTAGTTTCTAATTATTTTCTTCGCATCCAGTTATAAAATATTTTTTCCATGTTTTTCATAGTGAAAATAATTGTTTAAGTGCTGTTCATCGCGTTTTATGCCCTTTTTATTTTTTCCTCTACAAATTATAAGAGTTTTATTTTGGTGACATTTTTTTCCGTTAATTTTTTTTGTTTAGTAGGTGAGGATCAGCTTTTTGTTTATCGCGATCGCGTATTCTGTAAAAATGTATATTTTTTTATTTTAGAATTATATTTTTCTCCGGTAGTTTAGATCCTTTTCTTAAACTTTTTATGACTTTTCTTCTTTTATTCAGTAGAGATTTGGATAATATTTTGTCCATTTTCATTCTTATTTTTGTATCTTCCGACATTTTATGTGTTGTTTTCTCAATTCCATCCTTATTCCTACCTCTTTATTTTTCAGCATAACATCTGTTTCATAGGCTAATTTTTACTTTTTTGTCCATTGGTGAAAAGAATGATCATTTTTTATGTACGTATTTTTTTACATTCTATCAGTTTTTTGGCAGATTATTTTCATTATATTTTGTCGATCTGAGTTGTTTTTTTTCTGACAAATTTTTTCAGTTTTCTAAGTTTTTAACCTACACTTATTCAACTGTTTGCAAACTTACAATTGATTTTTTATGATCTTCGAAAACTTCACTGATTTTGCGCTAATTTAGTGTAGATTTACAGATTACATAATTTCATAATCTTTGAAGTCAAGGTGGCCAGTTTCTAATAAAACAAAATTTTTATGAACTCAGTTCTCAGTTCAGACTACTGCAGATTTTTTTTTTAACCAACTTTCCACTTTTTATTTTATTTTAGTTTAAGCAGGACTTCGATGTTCCTTTTTTTTCATCTCACTCTTTATCTTTCCTCATTGGTTTAGATCCAAAGCACTTTAGAGGAGTTTGATGTTTTTTTGGTTTTTTTATTTGAGAATGTTACTTTTTTCCGGTACTTGAGACCCCTTTATTCCACTTTTTGTGTTTTTTTTTTATTTAGTAAGGAGTTTGATAATAACTGAACAATAAAAACGAGCATCAGCAAAACAGAAGACCAATAATAGTTTGCCAGTTTGTCCTTCTCTTGTCTCACCTGTTTTATATGTTTTTTTACTTTTTCAACTTTTATCTCCGATTGTCATCCCTGTTTTTGTATTTTTTATCATTTTGCCACCACCCATTTTCATGTTTTTGCGTTTTATTTATTTTTATTTTTAGTTTTCAGCATTTTACGTGATTTTGAGGATAGATTTCATCTTTTATATTTATATTGCGTTATATTTGTATTTTTCAGCACATCGTCCATGTTTTTTGACTTTTTCCAATATATTGCAACAATTTTCGTTATTTATTTACCCCCTAACAGTTTTCTAGGCTTCAAACTAACACTTTTTTTAAAATCTGTGATTTTTTTTACAGTTGCGGTTGTTCCTCACTGCTTTCATTGCATTGTCGAAAATTTGACTGAATTTTATACGTCTTTCTTGTCAAGCTTTTATTTAATTACTGTTAATTCAGGTTCATTAGTTAAATTATTCCATAATCTTTGAGGTGAAGGTGGTCACTTTCTTATAACTCCAAATTTTGGGAACTTAGTCCAGCCTCCTCAAAACCACCAAGCCAACAAATAATACGTGAACTACCAACTCCAATCAATCTACTTATTTCTTGTTTTTTTTTTGTTTTGCGTTGATTTAGTGTAGATTTACTGATAAACATTATTTCATAATCTTTGAGGTGAAGGTGGCCACCTTCTAATAACACAAAATTTTTACTTAACAAATAATCCAACTTCAATCAATACGAATTGGTACGACAAATTAAATAATAATTGTAAGTTTTCCTAGCATGTTCAAATTTGAAATTTCGTTAACTTTTGATTGATTTTGAAAAGTTTGTTTTCTTTCGTTAATTGAGACCCTTTCCATTCATTCTTTATTTTATTTTTATATAGTGGTTAATCGTTTTGTTTCCAGGTTGAATGACTTTTTTTTCTCTTGGGTGATTTTTTTCATCTCACTTTTATCATTTGTTCAGGGAATTTGATAATCTTCTTTGAATCGTATGTATTTTTGTTTTGTGGCATTTTATGCGTGGATTTTCGTTATTTCTTCTTTCTGGACATTTTTTAGTTTTCTATTCCTGGATTCCAACCTACGTTTATTCACTTTTTTTCAAAATCTGGAATTGTATTTTTTTAAATTTACAGTGTTCCCCGCACTCCTCTCACTGAATTGTTGATAATTGTACTGGATACTTAACTTGTTATTTTTTTATTTAATTTTTGTTTGTTAAAATTTATTGGTTAGATTATTCCATAATCTTTGAGGTGGTCACTCTCTAGAAACTCAAAATGTTGGGAAACTCAGGTCAGACTCCTCAAAATTATCTACTCAACAAATAATACGAGTTTATACGACGAATAAAATTGTGGCTTTGTAGCATCTTCAAATTTGTAATTTTTTGGATTTTTTTGTTTTCTTCCGTCAGTCAAGACCCTTCCATTTCACTTTTTATTCTATTCTTTTTCAGTAACGCTTTGCTTATCGCATCCCATGCTGTTTTTTCCTCTCAGGTGATTTTTGTGATCTCAATATTTATATTTTCTCATTCTTGCTCGCTTAGGGGGAGTTTGATAATTTTTTCAATTATGTATGCCATGTTTTATTATCTATCACTTTTTCTGTTCTGGTAAAATGTTTGGTTTTTTTTATTTCTTTTCGATATTCAAAATTTTTCCATTTTTATGACATTTTCTATTTTGGTAAGGATTTTGATGGTAATTGAAAAAAATCGAGCATCAACAAAACTTTTATTTTTGGTTTTTGACATTTCACGAGATTTTGAGACTAGATTTCGTTTGTTCATTATTCCATAATCTTTGAGGTGAAGGTGGTCACTTTCTTATAACTCAAAATTTTGGAGGGGAAATCTATCCATACTTCTTAAAACCAAATAATTGTTGGAGGTCCAATGTCGTTTATTATTAGTATTTTCATGATTTTTTTCTTATCTTTTTTTTTCTCACATATACCGTTTCAAGTGCAATAACATTTTCTCTAAAAAGTATTGAATATCAAATCGGGGACATCTGTCTTTAGCTTCCATTTTATGACCAAATACTAAGAAAACTTTCTCCAAACGAAAAAATGTTCCAAAAAACTTAGATACGGTAGAACTTCATCCAATTTGGGATCAAAGTTCTAATAATCAAATGTACAAAAATTACAAATAGGAAGTGAGAACATAAACAAATTAAAAATTAAAATGAGTAGGTGTTTTGTTAGGAAAAAGGTCCAATTAACAAGCTCATGCTCATCATCATATAACGTCACTGGGTTATCAAATACAAATAAATACAAGTGTAAATGAGACTCATGTATAATAATATTGAGGAAGTAAGTATCAGTTTATTGGCACGATTTGCCAATTTTTAATGCTACACATTAAGCCATTAGGTCGTTCCAGATGAATTAATTTGTCCATTTTACAGTTTGATGTTGTTTGTGCAAGTGCTAACGCGTTATGTAGATATCATGATAATCTGAAGTGGCAAAGAGGAAACTCTGTTTCCTTTTATTTGTCGCCAATTAGTTACGAATAAGAAATCGAGATTTCATGAATGAGCTGAATTGTGAATGGAACATCCTGGATGGAGAAAACATGCAAACGAGGCCAAGTTTCCTGGAACAATGTTTATTATTCATTTGACACTTCTGCCAATCTCTGTGGACAAATCTGTGGATGAACCGTTATGTTAACACCTGTATTATGGGCCACTCAGAAAAATATGCACATCGCCACCTTGCATTGTTATATATGAAAAATAACCTTAGATAAAGCACCCTCAACAGGTGAAGAGAATACTAATGCAGAATTTTGACCACTTTTCACATTTATCAGGGGTGCTGATCGCTGATAAGGTTAGTTGTGTTTCCAACCCAGTGTAAGATTATCCTAGATTGTAGATACATGTATATTTTTCTTGTCAATTCCAAAGATCCAAAATTTCAATTTTGAAATTTTGCATTCAGTAGCACCAATATGAAATATATTTTTGGTTTTTTGTATTGTCATCTTTTCCTTATTTCACTTTTTTTGGCCTTCATATCTTTTTCCTATTCGCAATTAGATTCTTTTCCTTTAAATGCAATTTTTATATTTTTTCATCTGTTCAGCTATGGGGAAGTTTGATACATTTTTCTAAATAATTTTTTCTTTTTGCCAATTTGAGTATTCCCCTTTTTTTGATTTAATAGTTTTCTTTTCCTTCGGTAGCTAATAAAGACCTTTTAATGACATGTATTGTTTATCAAGAATGTTTTTAGATGAGGCAGTTTTTCTCGTTTTATGCTCCTTTTTTCCTTATACTTGATATAATTTTTTATATTCTGGTGACATTTTGGTTTTTTTGTTTTTTTTTTCATTAATTAAGATCCTTTTTTCTCACTTCTCATGCCTCCTCTTCCTTTAAACAGATTTTTTTTATCGCACCGTGGAGAAGTTCAATGATTTTTTCCAATTAGATGCCACTTTAATCATAATTTTTTTCATCTTTGTAAAATGTTTGGTTTTAAGTTTAGAATGTTATTAGTTTCCGCTAGTAAAGACCTTTTTATTCCACTTTTCTATTTATTTAGTAACGGTTCTGATGATACATGCAAAACAATAGGTAGATATTTGCCAGTTTATCTTTTCCATGTCCCGCCTTTTTTATTCTTTTTTTCTCAACTCATTTTCATCTTTTAATCTTTTATCAATTTCTATTCTTAATTTCTGGTATTTAATGTGATTTTCAAGCTTTAATTTCATTTGTTCATCTTTTATTCTCGTCCCTAATATTTTTATTTGGTTCAGCATCAACTGTTACTTCATTTAACAAAGTTCAAAAGATGAAAACAAAGTGAAACTTTTTGATTGGTTCTGAAAAGCAACATTGCTAAAGATTTTCCTATCAAGAAATGGTTGATCAAAAGTCATTAGAATATAAGTAATAAATAAAAAAAGTAATGAAACAAAACCAATATCATTTTAAGGGTGTTAAATGCATTAACATTTACGGAAAATATTTTAAAAATGGAACAAATAACGTTACTCAATGAAAAGCCTATAATAACTGACGTATTGATAAAGAAATCAAATATATAAAAAAATTGGAAAAGTGGAAAAAGTCGGCCAAATATTTCAAACGAAACAATTTGTTTTAATTTTTCAGGTTTTTATTTTTAAAAGCCTGCAAAATGTGTCAACAAAACGATAAATGTCATGGACCAAGACCAACCAAGATACAGGGTGTCAAAAGATGGAATTTGATTTTCTTTTATTTTATAATAAATTCTGAATAATGAATGTCAAGATTCGTTCATGACGTCACTATAGTGGCTATATACGTCACTGATATAGGGCGCCACAAATGGCAAAGTACACAACTATTTTGTGGTTCACTGTATCGCTTTGATCATTGAAGTGATCGAGTTTTTGATCGCTCTGATTAATCATTTTCCTTTTTTATAAAAAGCTTTGAAAAGTAGTGAAAACTTGATTCCTTAATTCTTTAAATCATCAGAAAAACAAATATTGAAACTTTTTGACTCAGTTTTTCCAATTTCCTAATAATAATAATAAATCAATAAACTGATGAATTCAGCTGAGGAACAGTTAATAAAAAATGGTATAACATAGTGAATAAAGAAAAAGCAAGGTGAAAAAGTAAAATCCTCTTAAAATTTAAAGCGCATCAAATTTACTCGAAAATGAAATAGTCAAAGAAAATAGAATATCACCTTAAATGCAGCTAATTTATTCATAGAATAAAAAACTAATTTTATAGTTGAACGAGATTGGACGTATTATTGTAATTATTATTAAGTTTAAATTATTAAGATTCAAATAATACTTGGTTCAAAATAAATTTTATTTCATAATGAAAATGTGCGTTCTTATTGGGACACCCTTTATTTAGATTGTACCATTTGAAACAATTCTGTACTATGTTGTAGATAAGTGAATGAATTTCTTCGACCCTATAAAACTCTTCAATTTTGGGCAAAAAGTGGACACATCTGTAAATAGGGCGTAAATGTACCTTAAAATAAAAATGCATGCTTCAAATTTGAAAAATAAAATAAATTCACATCTTACTTATAAAATCTGGCAAAAAATCAAAGGTGAAAAAACAAAAAATCTATAAAGTTATCTGTGGAGCTTATGTGAGCAGCCTTGATGGAAACGAGAGGGGAAGAGAAAAGAGAAAGATATAAGCTGAAAACAAAAAAGAACACTTAATTAACAACAACAAAAAACGTGCTTCCTATTGAGAAGGGACAAGAGAATACCTACTACCATTTTTACGTAAAAAAAAATAAAATAATTTTTTTGAACCAAAAGTTAGAAAACTCTGTGTACAAAAAAAAGTGAGGCAAAGTTTTGATCATCCTTCCCATTATAACATGCACTGGTAATTTTTTATCGAAAATCCCTTTAGAATTTTGAAGGTGTCCAATTTATTTTTTTTTTCTATTCAACCATTTAGGAAATTCACAATACGTTAAAATGATTTGAGTGTAAAGAATATTTCAAAATAAGGAAAATACTATTACTCTACTAAGAGTTTCTCACTGTAGATGCTTACGAATCTTACGATAGTTCCAAACTGTCAGGCGAAAGTAACTAGGTACTGTGAGTTGCTCTGATATTTGATAATAATAAGTTATAAAACCGTGTGAAATATGTTTGAAATGTCAACCGGATATGTTACATACACAGTATGCAAATAAAGTAAGAAAAACATCACAAAATTCGGATATGTGTACATAAATGGTGTGACAACTTTTCCATACATTGCAAAATTTTACGAGTTACATCCCGTCATTAACGTTTTATTGGTAATTTATCAATATATTTGGTTACTTCCATGATCCAATTAGTTGTAAAAAAGTTGAATTGCGAAACATCAAACAACCGCTGATTTTTGTCACAACGGTCAATCACATAAAATGTAATTATCTGGTGCTACAACACGAATCCAGTTGGACACTTCTATTGAAAACAATAATACGGAAAATCAGATTTCCGCTTTAGAACAGGAAACATGCCTGATAACATCTCGCATGCCCCGAATCAAAACAAATAAATAATTAATTGACTAAACAATGAGGGCAGCCAGGATCAGTCCCTTCGACCGTTTGATTAGTGTAGGTCTGATTTATAATGCTTGTCTTTTTAATCTGACTTTTTGAGAATTAGAAAATCATCATCATTATCAAGTGCTGAATATTAATTCGATTCAGTCGTTTCATTCATTGTCCTACGTCAATGAACTGAACGACACAGGATGCGATTTGTTAATAGCTCTCTCTTAGCGTTTATTTATGCTCGGTAATTATTATTAAAAGGTGATCGTCCAGATCACCATGTAAGAGGAAATGCTTCATTTTCAGATCGAATAGAATTCTTATCGGCAGTTCGAATTGCAAAGCACACCGAAGCAGGGTTTTTAATATTTCCTGTTTCCAGCAAAAGCCAAATTCCTGTTTGCGATACAGATCAGGTGTCGCAGGAAGCATACCAGCAGCGGCTTCTATCAAGCTGGACTTATCTTCATTTTTGCAAACATAAAACAGTAACACAGAAGCGGAAGAGTTCTGTTGTGCAAAAATCCGTCGTTTCCTTAATTTATTGAACAAAAGCAATATGGCGGGTCTGTCACGCGTTCAATATTTGTTTTCAGTTCATTCATAAGCTAAGCAAAGCCACACCTGAAAGGATACAAGCTTGTTACATGAAACATGCAAGAATGTTTATGTAAATTGGGTGCAAAAATTGCCAGACATGACTGGAAAATATTTTTTAACGAATTTTGCATATGTACCATTTTGGTATTGTTAACCTCCGCATATTCATTAATGAAAATCATTAACTTCACAAAAATAGTATAAAAATGTTAAATCAAATTAAGCTTCTCGCAAAAACTACTAAGAGATATTTGAATGAGAATTATAATTCATAAATAATTAGACGGACGCAGATGAATATTTCCAATTAATAAAATATAAAGTAAGTAGGTATCGAAATAAAATATAGAATCACTGTGTTCCACGGACAGCAAATCAGTGCTGAAACTGTTCAGTTAGGATTAAGCTGATTTAATACCAAGAATTTGCTGCATGCGGTCCAGGTCCAGCTTTGAGCACAGATCACAGACAATAAAGATTCACTGATCTATATAAACTGTAAAACCACAATCAATGGAACCGGCTTTGAAATTTTGGTATCGCAAAACGCTTCTGAAGATGCACTGCTGGGTTACATATTTATTATAGGGACCTACGACGACACTACTTGAAAATGCAACTACTGCGCATGATCCTCCATAGCCGCTGTGTTTACATGTCATCTTTCAAATTCACCATGCCATGTGATGGCTGTATTTATCCAGTTATTATACAGATCAGTGGAAATATTACGTTGTGCCAAAAAAGTTAAAGATTGGTTGAAGACCGCTAGTCAAACCACATTATTTATTTAGAGGAGAATCCATATGGTTTGGGAAAGTATTTCTTTGATGATACGTACACTTCATTGATTATGGACGTTCAGCTGCCAAGAGGTACATACAAGACATCCTCCAACAACATATACCTTTCGATTTAGAACAAATCCAAACTAACACGCTGGCATGGCCGGCACGTAGACCAGACCTAAATCCGATTGATAAAGTTCCAATCTACGGTAACCAAACCGCCTGGAAGCGTTGAGTGAGCTTATTTTAAGTATGTGTCAACGACGCCAAGATGTTATTTGTGAAAAAAGGTGGAAACACTCATCTCTTGAATGTTTTATGTACATTTTTTTATTTTTTTTTATACAGAGTGTACCCTGATAATTGATGGAACACTGCAAAACCAGGAATGATGTAACGAAACTAGGAATTCGGTTTATTTTGTTGAAACAAAAAGTCATCAATAGAGGGCGCCACCCATAGCACATCGAGGTTGTTTCAAAATACACAACCATTAAGGATTGTTAAGCGAGCAAAGAGACAACACTTGCTAAGTTCTAAAAAGGACTAATTTTGATTTATAAAGAGGCACAGAAACTCAAAAACACAAAACTTCTCAAAAAGTCGACAGCAACACAAAAGTAAGGTTATAACGTGGATTTGGTGGCTGTAATGTGATAATGTTTGCGATGTTAGCCAAGACATACGTTTTTTCACACAATTGCAATCCATAGGTGACTGTACCACTATCCACCAGCATTTTATAAAGTTGATGCAATCATCATCCCCTGATCGTACAGCTTATTCAAACCCCATTTAACATCCCGTTAGACAACACTCGAAAGATGTCTCAAGATCCAACCCTTTTAGCCCAAGGACGTGAGTTATTTATAAAATGCCATACGCTAGCTCTCAACCCTTTTTTCTACGAACTCCGTAACATAGTTTTGTCTTCTTTCATCTTCTGTAAACATAATTGCCCTATCTCTCTTCCCCAGTTCATATGTGCCCTTCAAGTGGCATCTATGAATGAAGTACCCTGTTTAGTGGTAATAAAAACAAGTGGGTCATGATTCTGTCGCACGTGTTCGGCTAAATAACCCCTGACATATGAGTAGTACTTCCCGTGCATTCACGGTGTCGAGATGGGGTAAATGCGGGGAGGGATGGATTTTCATGGGTTGGCACAACTTGATGGCCTACTATGGTTTGAAGTTACACACTACTTATCAAGGCTTACATCACTTCAATTTTCTGCATTATATGACACCCTCACGACATTTTTGATGAAAACCCTGTCCAGAGAAACGTGAAAGTTGCAAATATCTGCCATCAAACAATGTAGCAAAAAAAAAATGGAACAGTCTCTAATTACCTCCCAAAAGTTTACGTAGATCGACGCAGATTGCTCAATTTTGACCTGTTATTGCATTCAAAATTCCAGGTTCCAGTAACCTTAGTTAAAGTTTTTGAGTGTTTGGTAGTCAATCAGCAGTCATTTGTTCAACATATTTTTCAAAGGTCCTCTTCCCTCTTGTCTTTTCATATAACGGAGTAATTTCGATATTTTTATATTGCTCAGAGCTCCACAAAAGTGCAAGAATACCCTATCTACTAGCACAAAACTCCTGCGCTTTTCTCATCTTCTACTCTGTTGAATAGTCATTATGCTTTTTCTCAGTCTGTCCCAGCCCATCTGAGTATTCGTTCGACGCTCAAGCTCAAGTCAAATGCATTTTTGCTATGGAAATGGATCGGAGCTATTCGGGTCGGTGCGCTATTTGAATACACACTTGGAGAGCATTTTAACTTTTTCAGGTGTGTCTCAAGACTTCAATAATTTTGCTGATTAAACTGCTATTTTAGTTCAGAATGAACAGATATAGTACATTTTGTCATTGATTTCCCAGTGACATTTGTTATCTGCGTTGTCAGATGTCACTCTTCTCATACCTAGAGTCAGTCCGTTCCATCCACGATACACATACACGACGTTATGAATATGTGACGCCACGATGGAGTAACTTACTCCAATATCAACCAAAATCAATAAAAAACCAAGCAAAATTACGATATCAAATGTTAATTTGTTCTGGGTTACGGCACGCGCGAGACGTATAGGTAAAATTTGAGAAGACAAATGGGCATCCCGCTTAACTTGTAATGTGTATCGTGGTTCCATCGTGGTTCCATCGTGGTCGTGATTTGTATACAGAAACAAGAAATTTTTATTGTTTTTATCGGTTATCGATTTTTTTTTTCAGACTATTGTTTATGAGTACTATACGAACTACGTGTCGATTATGTCTCGGGCTGTTCGTGCCTCGAACTCAGTTGCTGGTGAAAGTGAAAATTCGTGATGATTTCAGCATGATTTTTTTTTGTTAATCTGTCGTCAACAGCTTGCTTTTATAAGTTGTTGAATGGTTGCGTCTTTGTTTTGTGTACTGTACTTATATTAATAATTATTACAAAGACTTAGATACATAAACAAATTCAGAACTAACAAAAAAGTAAGGTTATCCCGGTTGTCCGTCATTTTATGGCCATTTTATACCAATCTTAAAATTAGTTGGAGTTAAGTAAAGAGTCCAACGACCACGACGTTGTTTGGTCATTTTAACCTGTAGAAAGAAACACCGACGTCGGCTGAACGTCGTAGTTTGACCTATCAATTACGTTGTTATTCGCAACGTTCGCGACGTTGGTTATTGGTCACATTTTTTAACCAATTTACCAGCCGACGTCGCATCACAACTTTGATGTAAAGACACGTTTGCCAACATAAATTTGTGCCTAAATTGACGTAAAATCAAGTCACATTTTAGTCGCACGACGGATAAATAATACTTGGGTAGCTACTATCGATATATCTATGTATCGAACTATCGATAGTTTCTTTTATCCCCCTAGCCCCTAGTTAAGTGGCTGCTGTACGATTAAAACATTATTTATTGGCGAGAATCTATTGATGGGATCAAAGCCCTTGAATATTTCACACATCTTTGAATTAGATGTTTTTTTACCTCTTTTATTAAATAATATGGGTGAATGTTCGGATTAATAAATAATGTTGATGTAACCAGTGCGTGATAAAATTAAGGTTTTTATCATATGGTGAAAACATTAATTTACAAAAAAGTTCTCTGGAAGACAAGAAAAAATCGCAAAATCATTCTTGAGGCTTTTCAAATAAGAAAAACAAAAATATACTATATAACAAATTAAAATCAGCTAAAAAGCCCTCAAATATGAAAAAGTTTGAAAAGTTATTAGGAACAAAAGGTGGGGAAAGTGTGGAGATACTTACATCCCAAAATCTGATAAGTATACGATGATTTGGTATTTAATATCCTAAATTCACCAAAAAATTGACAATCGATATTCAGTGATATATTTCAAAGTGAAAAATGTGATGCAGTAAAAAAGGAAATAATCAGTAAATGATCCTGTATGGTAAATGAGGAATTGCGTATCTAAAGGATGATAAAAAGTCAGAATTGTGCACAAATGTACCAAAAAATACAGAAATAAGTTAAACTTACTTAGTGTAAGTCGAAATAAAGTAAAAGTCAACTTGAAAAGTTCAATTTTGTGATAGATAAGTTTTAGACCAGAGGAAAGGAAAGTAATACATTTTAAAGTGAAAAAAATTAAATCCTGAATCCTGTACAATGACAGGAATCCTGGACAGATAAAACGACTTAAAAAAAGTTTAGGAGTAATTCAGTGAAAAAGAAAATAAAACGTGAAAATCTAAGGTGAAAAAGGAATCTTTAATCTGAAGAATATCAAAAAAGTCAGAATTGTGCACAAAAATGTAGAAAAAAAATACAAAAATGAGTAAATAAAACCTGAAACTCACGGCAAAATTAAAAAATTGAAAAAAAATTGAAAAAAGTTGCGATGAAATTAACAGTGTGGGAGAAGTGTGAAAATACATCTCAAAATTTCAAAAGTGATAAATTAAAAAAATAAATCATCCGCATCAATAACTGTTGAGTTCAGAATGTAATACAGACAAAAAAACAAACTGCGAAGCTTACTAAATAAATGTTAAAAAAAATATTGAGTGAAAAAATCCTCAAAGACAAGAAAAAATTCAATACATTTGAAAAATAATCAAAAAAATGTATGGTAATGGTAAAAGAAGAGTGAAAAATAAAAATAATGACATAGTATTATATATCTATGTAAGAATATCCACTGTTCATAGCTAATGATTTCAAAACCAACATAGTAGGCACGAAATTTTGAAGGGTTCTCGAAAATCTTCTCTGGTTACCCCCTAAGGAAAATGGCGCACGTGGTTATTTCGGAAGACCTTATTGGTATGTTTGTATAGACACCAGCGACGTCTGGAACGGAAATGGGTGTTCCCTTGAGGGGATCACCTATGCCGAAAAACTGGTTCATCTGACACGGTTTGCATTTTAACACAATGATAACTGTTCGAATGTCTTTTAGGCCTAAACTTGATTTTGAATTGTAACGGTTAAGAAATAAGGCTGTCAATTAATGTCACACATCAAACCCCAAATCTTGTCAGTTATCTACTTAGCGGCTTCAACAGTCATAAAATTCCCAGTCGTATAAGATTGTCACTAATAGGTTGACATTTGTTTCAATTATCTCATAATTAAGTTAAACAAGTAAATAACACCCCGTATTCAATTGACTGGGTCAGCTTGAGATAATCCGTGTGTTTGCTATTGATAGGATAAATTTTTAACTGGGCATGAAATTGACGATATACAGACCTCTTAGGATAATAGCCATTCTGATAGATAAATAATCCGGGATCATTGAGTCATGAAACCACAAGCCACAACTAGATCACAAGATAGACACCTGCACGAATGTTAATTGATATGTAGACTGAAAAAGAAGAGATGTGCGATACTAACAGAGAAGTAATAGCCAGCACCGCTAGTATTGTTAGCGAGGTAGCGAAGCATAGCAACTTTGAAGCAACAGTGTGCAATATGCGCTATCTTGCTTTCACTATCAGAATCATCCTTCACCCTTGTTTGATTCATCGTTTTTAACCTAGATTTTGTGATTTGTTTGGGTGGTTTCGATTTTGTTTTTTTAACCGCTTGAATTATCCTGCTAACAACGATTGTCGGTAGTTTATTCATTCAGTGCATTTTTGCCACTGACCTATAATATATAACTGTCTACTACGATAAATTATAAACACAGCGGCTATGAAGGAGCATGCGCAGTACCTGCATTTTTAACTAGAGTCCTCGTACACCGCCGTATATTGATATCTAAACATAGTCCCTGCCTGACCAATATGCAACCCAACATGCCCCGCTCAGTTATGTTTATCCAGTGTTTATATAGATCAGTGTCTTATACACCGGTGTAACTGACGAGGTCCTCTCGAAAATAAAGTCAATGTCATAATAAATAATTCACACTGGAGAAGTGAGAAATGAAAGTCTGAGTGCCATAAAGAGAATATAGATTAAATTAATTATCGTCTTTTACAACCACTATTCGCTGTCATTAATTAAGACGTTAATGATAGATCGCCTAAAATACAATCGAAATAGAAATGTTACCTACTTTCAGTAAATATTTAAAAAATTGCAAAAAATGGATCTAAACAAAAATTTTTAGTTTGTAAGACATGTGTTGTTAAAAAATTAGTTTAATAGAGTACTGACAAAACGAGGTCTATCCATAAATCGTATTTTTTTCAGTTCTCCATGCTAAAATCCAACTAGTGACAAAATTATAAATTAAAAATATATCTTTAATAGCCTTTTTCTTCTAAACTAAGTATCAACTTTCGAACGAAGGTATCCTATATATAAATAAGTCGTGATATTTTGAGCTCCTGATATGATACTGAAACTATTACGACTCACTATGAATCAAAAAGTATATAAATAAAAATCTTCTAAATAAGGGCAAAAAACTGAGCAAGAAGGATTTTATAATCAGAGACATAATCATAATTCAAACAGTATGATCTGATATCAACATGAATATGTTTTCCACAAAATTGCACAGAAATATAAGTTCAAAAATAGAAAAAAATTAAACAAATAACAATGAGCCATTCAAATTAAAAAAGTATACATCAAACATTAGATAAAAAATTAATAAAAATGATAGTATCAAAAAGAAACAAGAGTCAACACAAAAATCAAATGGATTTTGACAAATCCAATAATTACCATAACAATGTTGTCCATAAAAATTGCATAATTCAACAATCGTCACGGCTCTTAAATACGAAAGCCATAATTATTACTCAATTCAGGTTAAGTTAATGTTAAAAATCTTTTGTCTGAACGATGTGCGTTTTGTTGTTATCGTAAGAACGCCTTCATTTGATTGCATTGATAATGTTTTAGGTCTCGTTTCACACATCAGTTGAGGCAGTTAATTATTTACCTGTGGTCAATATTTTGACATAATGATAATTGATAGATCATCAATTTCGTATAATTCATATAGGTGAGGTGTTATAATTTGTTCTAAAATTATCCTTATTCTGTCTTGGCATTTTGATCTATTCAAAACAATCAAAGTGATAAGGATTTGAATGCACAGGAGTTGATGTGCAACAAATTATACAGTTTGTTGCAGATCCTTGCATCAAGCCGACAGTGTTGCCATATTGCAACTAATATCTGGGAATTTGGAAATGAATGGACTTTTTAACAATTTTACGCCTCTTTCCTCCAGATGCTACATATTTTTTGATAAGTACCAGTTATTAAGTTGAAATCTGAACATAGTATAATATCCAATTGATACATGCATTGTCATCTGAAATACGCAGTACTACATGAGTCATGAATAGGAAAACTGTATTTTTTGCTTTACATAATTACTTATTTATATCACTCGTTTGAAATATTTATAGACACACTTTGCATATTGAATACAGACAAGTAGAGTTGAAAAAATGTTACTGCACCTCATTTATATCTCAAAAAAAATGTGAAGTGGTATGGTGGATAATAAACTCAGTCATTTCATCTATCAAAAAGAAGGAGTACCTAGTGATTTTGCATTTGAATTCTAATCATTGTTGGTCAATACACAATAATTTGGCAAATATCTGACCTTCATGTGAACATATTATAAACTATGGAAGTTGTTATAATTGATAGTCTCTAAATTGGAATAAATTTAGTGAATCAAAAACAGTTTTTATTCGGACACATCGATCAGTATTTTAAATTATGTTTTTTTTATGTACAAAAATGTTACCTACCAATTGTCCAGATCGCAACTTTGATTTTTTATAACTATTTTTAAAAGGTGAATCAAGTAAGACCTGCTTGCCAAATGTCAAATTATTCTCTTTTTTCCCTTTTTTTTAGTCGATGACATCATATCTCAAATTTGGGACACCCTGTATAAAATTTCGTACATTAAAAAAAGTACAAATTAAAATACTAATCGATCTGTCCTAACGTCCTAGCATAATATGTATTTTATAAAAAAAATCTTCACCCTGTATATTAAAACCAAGATTATAACATTGACTCTATCTAGGCGATTCAATCAAATTCAGTTTACATGAATCCCTAGAAACATACAACAGAAAAGAAAAAAAATAGCAAAGTATAAATTAGATGGTAGACTTGTAAAAAGAAAAATTAAACCTGTGAAACCTGGAAATTTTGCTAGAAAATAGTGGAAACTTCCATAAAAAGTGAGAAAAAGTCTACTAGGGAGAAACTGAACCAACTAACCTAAAAAATAACCTATAACATTCATTATCAAAAACTCGAATGAAAATATAGAAATGATAATAATATGTCCTCAAATATTATAAAATCGTTGAAATATACAGACTGTCCACTGATAGGGTTTACTATAATAGCACAATTAATGAATAAAAAATTTAATTTTTTTGGTAAAATTCATTCTTGATAAAAAAATTGCTTGTGGAAAAAATACGATTCACGTAGAGAAATTTTTTATTTTTTATACAGGGTTCGCAAAAACTCCAAAAACCTGATTTTTTTTTCCAAGAGTAAACTACCTTTTTTCATTTTCAAGCAAAATTACAATCCAATCTGTCTTTTGACAGCAATAAATGTTGAAATACATACAACATTGATGATTTTATCTTCAATACAGGGGTATCAAAAAGTTTCAAAGAATTATTTTGTGTTATCAAAAACATTTGTTTTAAAAAACTACATTTCTTTTTTTTTATTCAAAAAGTGGTAGGAATTCATGTAGAAGTTCAAAATAAGAATGTATAGTCAAAATGTAGGTGTTTACTAAAGATTAGAAAGACTAGAAAAATCCAAGATTTATTTAAAATCTCGGATTTCATTTACATACGGTTTTCTAAATGACATTCTGCTCAAAAATAAAAAATTATAGGTGGTTTACTCTTGGAAAAAATTCAAAAATTTTTTTGAAGTTTTTGCGAACCCTGTATAAAGAACCAAAATTTCCGGTTGGTTGATCGTATTTTTTTACTAAAATCATTTTTTTTTTTCAGGAATGAGTTTTTCCCGGAGCATGAAATTGTTTATCGATTTGTGCCATTGTAAACCTTATCCGTGAAAAGTCTGTACTATAATAATCAAAAAATAAAAGAATAATTTCTCAAAAGTAATTACACAAAAAATCAATAATTGAGAAATTACACAAAATGTAAAAAATGATCCAAGTGACGATCAGTTTACGATAAAAAAAATCTGTTTATATCGACTGAGACATTGAAGAAAAAGTCAGATATGAGAATACCGAGAGGTTAAAAAACATAAGGACTAGAGGAAAAATTATTTACAATTGGAAAGATAACTAAAAAGACGAAACAAATAATATAAATAAAATTATCAATCTTCCAAGATGAAAATGTCTGTGAACTGGCAAAACTAACGTCGATAAAACAAATAAAAATGAAATAATAGTTTTTAGAGTGAAAGAAATTATTCAAAAAGGATGTAGACCACGCAGAGCGAATCAAAATATTGTAAAGACAAAATTTCAAGTTTCCAACTTTGCAAAAATTGCTTAGACGCGAAAAATCCTCGAAAATTAACGTAACGTCGGAAAATGCAACAAATCAATAAAATCAAATATAAAAAACAAAAATTACCGAAAAACCTCAAAAATCATTAGTGAAAGCCGTCTTCAAAGTATTATCTCTATCATCATTAAAAAAATTAAATATGCAGATCTTGAATGTATAAAATTTGCTTCGGCAAAAAAAAATGATAGAAAAAGTCACATTCAAAGTAATTGTTTTAAGAAATAAAAAAAAAATGAAAATTCGGCATTTACAATATGCCAAATTAATATGTATGAACCTATTTTGATATGGGTTGTAATAAACTGAACAGTATTTAATTCATTATGTACAGTATAATATCACAAGCAGTCAGTATAATATTGTAGAAGACTCAGTATTTCTGTTAAAAATGATAAGTAAAAATGGAATTTTTGAGCAGTAAAAGTACTATTTGGCCTGTATTTCTATGTTCACTATTGTGATTCTAATGGTCAGTAAAAATTTATGAAATGTCAGTACGACTTAGCTGGTAATAATACCACAAATGTACAGTAAGAAATAATAAATGGCCAGTATGCAATAGTCAGTAATAATTTTAACTAACTCAGACTAACCCAAACTTGATACACATAATACCAATACAGAACACGTCAATTATGATAGATAATAATTGTAATGTTAACCTAGTGCTAACCAACTAGCCGCTGCATATTTTTATCAATTTCGATCACCAACACAAACTAACCCAAATATGATCCACATAAAACCAATACACAACACGTCAATTATAATATATAATAATAATTGTAATGTTAACCTAGTGCTAACCAACGAGCCGCTGCATATTTTTCATCAATTTCTATTACCAACACAAACTAACCCTGACTAACCCAAACTAAATCCGCCTCTCAAAGGATCTGACTACTTCATCATGACATAAAGGCAGAGTGTTTTCTCTTTACTAACTTGTGTTTCGTTCCGTTGTAAAAATGTTTGTATTTATACGAAATAAAATATATGACCAACCATTCATTATTTTACTGTCGCTTTATTAATTTTATGGACTGTCCATTATCACCAGGCATTTACTGATTCATTTGATCGTTTTTTTATGATACTGACTCTTGATTATTTATATCTACCATTTATTATTTTTACTGACCACTTCTTTATGTTACTGACCCTTCATCATTTTTACTGACCATTTCTTTATATTACTAACCGTTAATTATTTCAACCGACCATTTATTATTTTTACTGACCACTTCTTTATGTTACTGACCCTTCATTATTTCAACCGACCATTTATTATCATATTGACCAAGGGAAATATAATAATGGCAAAGAGTACTGTCCATAAAATTGAAATACTGACCATTTAATTTCTTGCCTTTTAATATTATAATTTTAGGATGTGTTTAGGAGCTAGTATTTGATTTTGAAGTGATAAATTCATAACTTTTAAAACATTTAGAGTGGGATGAATGAAATAGAACACTCGTTATAAGCCGTTGAAACAGAAATTATATTTCTCATGTTTGCCTAACTGTAGTTATCATTTTTTTTATTTTTATCCTCATGTGTGTGTCTATTATAAAATAGTTTCGTTCCAAGTATTCTAATGAACGGTGTTCCAGTATGGAGTTTCAATAAATGTACAGTAAACTCTCAAAAACTCTTTAAACACCCTATGAACGAAAGAAGTTTTTTATATTTTGAGATTTTGAGTCTGTCTTTACAGTTTCCTCACAATATTCTGTAACACTCTGTACACAATAATTCAAAACAATAAAAAAAAGGCTCAGTTTGGTCACAGAGAAAGAGAAATAAAAGTAATAAGCGAAAAAAAATTTGTAAATTGACAAAAGTATCTCACAAAGAATAAAACATCATAAACAAACGATAATCAAACTATGTTTTGCAGTTGCTTTTTAATGTTTTGAAAATTGGTTCTCTCTAATTGGTACCATACGGATTTAATTATCGCAATAACAGTTTGCTGATAAATAAATTGATGAAACATTTTTTAAATTCAATTAACTCGTGATTGATTTTGTTCCTGAAAAATATTGTTAGATAAACGATATAGGAGACCTGAAAACACTGGCCACATAATGGTAATTAAAATCTTTAAAGTAAATAGGAATCTGATAAAATTTGTAATTTCTGCGAAAGTGAATATAAATAACGATAAGTATTTACCAATAATAACACACCACCGCTTTATTCAACGAAACAGATAATCAAGCCAATATTTTTCTAAATTGAGCCATGACGAGAAAGTACCTTTAATGAGACTACAGTTACCAAAAAATACATCTCACTTATTAACGACTGAATAAACATGTCTTTAGTTTCGTAGTTACAGGTTGCTGAACTAATCAAGTCCATAAAAAACATCTAATATTTCATATGTAGCCATCGTAATATAAAACCAATCTAGACGAAACTACATAATTTGGAATAAATAGCTACTTGATTTACAAATGATTGATCGATCGAAAGCTGGCTCCACAGGAAGTGACTGCGAAGCGCCTTGTGAATGAAAATAAGCCCAGTAGTGGCTATATGGCGGCATACAACTTTTATGAATCAACTAGTCAGCATGGCCGTAAAACATAACTGTTTTTTGCCAAAGGCGATGTTTGGAAGAAGAAGAGTTTGCTCTTTAGAACACAATCTCACGTCTTCATTAACAAGAAACACATTTTTTTTAAATAACATGATAGAGGCCTGTGGTGTTCATATAGGTACGTTGATTAACATAACTGTGATTCATGTACCTGCAAGTTATGCCCATATAACATAGTAATAGACATTTTAATGGATTATCAACTCAGTGTGTGATGACTAATGACATGTTATCCTGTCAGATTTATAACCTTATTTTTATGTTTAAAATTAACTCACCATCATGTAAAAAGTTGTTATTGGTGGGCTGCGCCTGCGCAGACGTGTGGTTTGATGGAGGTGGTGATACCGCTAAAGGCTTGCGGTCTTCAGCTGGGTTGACCATTGGCGCTTGCGTATAATCAATAAACGTAGGCAGCTCCGGCACACACATGCTGTCATAAATGGTTGTGGAAATGGATAGAGATCGTTCCTTTTCTACATCTGTTAGACAGTTATGATTAGACTAATGTATTTGTTCAAGTTTACATTCTCACCTTTCTGTAGAAGTTCCAAATGCTCCCACAAAATGTCGCCGACAAACGCGGGCGCACGAGCGGCAAACGCATCTTTACCCATAGCGCATATATCCTTGCCTTTCATACGAAATTGATGAAGCGGGATACATTCTAAGGAAAACTCTTTTGCTGCCCACTGAAGCCAGTGCGCCACGTGATTCTCAGTCCATTGACGGGGATCTGCAAAAAAATAGAACGTAGTGCACCTTTGTAAGATGTAAGATCAAAAAGTACCGGTATTCCGATTTCTAATTAACTGTGACCTCCGTAATTTGATCAGAATTTCTTTGGATTAGCCGTTTTTTCATATTGTCGCAATTAGAGTTCAAAAATTGTTCTCCTTGCTTGTGTGCGGATGCCATCGCACTCATAACTGTTTGAAAATTTCACTTTTTCTTGAAACTAAGACCAAATAAAAGGTATCTGCAAAAGCACGTTGAATTGAATTTTCATTATATACCCATATTTATTTAAACTCTTGTTTCGTGAATATAATTTTTGACTTTCCCAAGGTATAGCAATAGAACGCGTACCTAGAGCATGAGAACAAATATGAGGTTATGGTATTTTGACTGAATAAAGGACGGTGATGGCAGACGGCGTAGAGGTTAATTTTGGTTGTCGTGGAGAAAGGTTGATGAGTAGTTTTGTGATTGTGAGGGGGCCACGTGTCATTAGGCGATAGTAGATGAGGTCTGTGTGACCTGGAGAGGTCTGTGTGACCTGGAGAGGTCTGTGTGACCTGGGTAGTCAAAGGGCTGTAAAATCCTACTACCTTCGAGAATGTGGACGTGTTGGTTCAGGATTTTACATACTGATTGATTGACACGAATAAGCCTCGAGAATCGTGTGAAAACTTTCCTCGCTCATTTCGTTGATATGCTAACTGTTTAGCGCCAGTTGTGTGTCTGGGGAAGCCTCCACTAATTTCATATATGTATTGATGAATTATGACGATGATGGGAGTCTGATGGGATCCAGCCTGAGCTAGGGGGCGGAGCACCCTCGGGTGAGTCTTTTACTGTTCATACATTTATTCAGATCAGTATACGTTCATTTTGTTTTCATGTTAATGAGGACCTTTTCCAGTATATGCTTGCCGACAACACTTGGGTGAATATGCACTGCTAAGATCCACAGCGTCAAAGAGTAACATAAACTCTTCAATTAAAACCTTTTTATGTATCACAACCCTTGATTGTTCAGTCATATCGACGAAATCTCCGTTTTCATTCAGACTCTAGAGCTAGAACAGAATCGCAGGATGGAAGGTACTAGGGTAGGACGAATGCCTGGGTCGGCTAAACCAATATTTTTCAATTTAGAGACATTTTCTTATGATGTATAAACCGCTGTTGCCAGCAGTTTTCTTCCGTAAACAAAGAATACTGCATTAAAATGATCAAGAATAAATCAATGGCGCGACATGCTTTCTCCCCACTGAGGTACGAGCGTTGCGGTTGCGTTGGCCGGAGTCTGGCGGAAAACTCATTTGGACTGAACACTTGGGTTCTGACCTTGGACTAAAAACATTTCGACGTAAACCTACTAATTCCGTGAAAGAATTAACTGTTGTGAGAGTGAAACTGAATTCAAAGCTAGATCCAAAATGTCAAACGGTTTTACGCCAAGCAAAGGCTTCAAACAAGAATATTTACAATCTATTCATGAACAAGAATTGAAGATATGGAGGCGAAAATATGAAAATATAGAAATCCTCTAGCTAGGTTTTACCTGCACAGTTCTCTGAACTGACGTTCACACACACATAGTTCCATACCAATAAAAACTGTTCTATTTTTTTCTCTGGTCAGTTTTCACAATATGAATCAAGAAAATTGTTTGTGTGGACGTCAGGTCAGTTCAGAAAACTGCACAGTTAGATCGTTATCAAGGGGGGTGAATGAGAGCCTAGCTTTAGAAATGACTTCACAAATCCTAGAGTATATGAATTGAAGTCTTATCGAAGAGAACCTCTCGGTGGTGGACAACTACATCCATCGGTTTGTCGATTCTGGGGCAGATGGAACAATCATATCGAAAGAAGTGAACGATCATATTCTGGGAATGATCATATCGCATGAAAATTATTGAAAATCGAACGAGTTCTACTGCCCAGGACCAATGTAAAGAAGAAACTTGCAGATTGGTGTCATGAATAACAGATCAGTGATTATCCTAACCTCGATTCTAACCTAACTCCCATCAGTGTATTGTATTTTTTGGTGGTAATTATCGAAAACTCTGTTGAGCTGTAAATTTTGAAAATTGATCTTGATGAAATTTGAATTAATCATCATGTGATAGACATGGAGAAGGCTGAATATGAAGTAAATGAGAATGATGCACATTAACATAAACAAAATTTAAGGGTAAGTCAACTGACAGCGCTTTGCATGAAGTTGTGAGAATAATAATTGAAAAATCTCTCGATGACAAAGAATGCACGCTGGGCGCTGTTCTAGACATAGAGGGAGCATTCAATAATGTCACGACCGAGGCCATTGAACGAGAAATGGAAAGGATGAAAATAGAACCAATCATCATCAACTGGACAATAAAAATGCTGAAAAGCAGGATTATGAATTTAGAAAATGGGAATTGTTCTATGAGGAAAAGAGCAACAAGGGACACCATAAGGAGGAGTTATCCCTACACTCGTGTGCTTGATCGTAGTAAACTAGATCTCAAAAACCTTCAGAGCACAAGGAATAAAGATGGTAACAATCCTGGTAGTGAACAAAAGCTTGTTAACTATCAGTGAAATCATGGGATCTGCATTGAAGGAACATTCCAGGGGCAGAACAGAAGACAAAACGGTCTTGAAGTAAACCCTGATAAGACAAATCTAGTACTGTTCACAAGAAAATACAAGGTGCCCAACAGTAGAATGCCCACATTCAGGAGATAAACTCTTAGGCTTTCCAATGAGGCAAAGTACCTAGGGATCATCATAGACTCAAAGCTCTCCTGGAAAAGAAACACAAAGGAAAGAATAAAGAGATGCCTCAATGCATTATATATATGTATATGCAGGAGAATGATTGGCAAAAACGCGTGTCTAGAGCTGCACATTATCCACTGGATGTCATACAGCGATCGCGAGAGCGCGAGACCCATAATTACCTACGGAGCCGTGGAATGGTGGAAAGCCATCGACACGAACTGGAACGTAAAGATGTTCACGAAAGTACAAGGGCCGGCAACACTAAGTACAACGGGAGCAAAGAACAGCACACCCACACCGCAGGCAGCTTTAGAGGTCATTCTAAACTTCCTGCTCCTTGACTTGTTCATTAAAAGAACTACCGCAAAGGGAGCTCTCAGACTGAGAGAGGCCAAATTGTGGAAACAGGCAACAAGTGGACACTTAACGGTACTAAGGGAAATCTCAGAGGTAACGGATAACCAAGAGGCGAAGCTGCTACAAACGGCAACAGACTACATGGTGACCAAGAGCTCTTTTGAGAATAAGGTAGTGGTTAAGATACCTTCCAGAGAAGACTGGAATCATGACTTAATTATAAGGGAGGAAGAGATATCCATCTTTACAGACGCAGCGAAGACAAATAAAGGCACAGGAGCAAAGATAATAGGGATATACTCAAAGGAACTAAACATCCAAGAGTCCATCAAGTTTGAGAAAGGATGTGGCATTCTGCATGCAGAAATCCTTGCCATTAAAGAAGCAACTAATCTGCTGCAAAGACTGGACAACACTACAAAAGTCGTCACAATCTATGCAGACAGCAAAGCAGCTTTGAGACTACTAGAATCAGATACAGTAAGGTCAAAGGAAGTGATGAGTTGCCGTGGGGCATTGTCCTGGATCAGGAACAGAAAGCTCGTTCTATGCTGGGTTCTTGGACATAGCAATATTGAAGGGAACACGATGGCAGATGAACTGGCGAAATTGAGACTGAGAAAGGACGAAACAGAAATGGAAAACACATCGCTACCAACGAACAAACTATTGAAAGATACAGTAGATAAAAACATGGTAAAGCTTCACAAAGACAGGTGGAGCAATCGAAACGACTGCAACACATCGAGAGCTCTGTGGCCAAACTTGGATATGGAAAAAACAGGGAAATTACTGAAGCAGAGCAGATCTCTGTGAGCATCCTTGTGGGAGAGATTACAGGACACTGTGAAATCGAAACCATGCTTCGAAAATGGGGCCTAGGGACTGAAGATCTCTGCAAAGACTGCATCGAGGAGGATGAAACGATAGAACATCTACTGTGCCACTGCCCAACTCCGAAAGAAGGACGCCTCAGGAATATGGGACAATACCTCTTCGAAGACTTGCAGGAAGCCGCAAATGTAGACATCCTGCTAGTTTTGAACTTTGTAAAAACCATGGAATGGTTTAGAACGACGAAGGGAAAGGCTGCAGGTTGAGACCGAGGGGACACCTCTTCAAACAAGGGAACACAATGGGCCATTTGGCCTCCGAGTGAAAGCAATGCGAAGCAGGAGACTGCGAAGCAGGGCATATCCTTCGCAACCTAACCTAACCAATCTAACATAAACAAACCAATCGATCAAAAAATTGAACAAGCGTAAACTTCAACGTGGGTCTTCGGGGTTGAGTATAGCGTAAGGTGTCAGACTTGGGTGGCGGAGTCTCTTATAGTCGTGGGTTCGATTCCCACGTAAGGCAAACATTATTTTCTGTTCCAATATTTGGTGGACCCTGGCTGTAGTATAATGAATTACTTGCAGCCAAAAAGTTGATAATTCAGATTAGATTAAAATTAACCTTATCAAGCATCTATGGCACTGGGAGGTGTTCTCAATCATCACTTTAATCAAAACTTGCGGAGATGGAGAACAAGCCCACTAGTGTCTGCTGTGTAAAGCCTAACCCGTGTACCATGGGTTCTACCAAAAAACCCAGGTACCGCAGGCTCTAAAAACTCCTACCCCGAATTCAGTCAAGCATCACAAAGTTTTAAAAACACTCATTTGAATTTATTTTCAGTTCAACTAAATATGGCATGACGGTTTGGCAAGATTGATCATCTTTCAAGGCTCTTCACACGACATTTACACCCGGAATACGGCGATTTGGCAGAGTATGACTTGAGGGATCACTTGTGATAGGTCACTTCTATCACCCGAGCGTTAACATTCTAAACTTTTCAGAATCGGCACCCTGAGAGTGTGTTCGGGCACTTCCCTGTATACTTATATCAGTGGAAGCCAACAAGACCTTCAACTAGAAGATGGGCACCAAACCTTGCTAAGCCTTGAAATACCTGTTAAAGAAGATTTCAACTATCGGAAAATTGGATGAGGCAATCAAAGATAGAAAAGCATATCATAAAGAGTCGTGAGAACAAATAACAAAGAAACTAATATTATATGGGAACGGCCAAGAAATCCTTCGAAACAAACTTTCGTGGACTCTATATAACAAAAAGAAAAAGAAGAAATAGATTTGGAAAAACTGGGCAACAAAGGGGACTAGGAATCGACCTTCTTGACTTCCCAAAAAAATCATTCATCAAGTTTTACAAGATGTGAATTATGCTACGGATGAAATTTATACATCAGTGCAAAAAACGTTGCGGATATTAACATTAGTGTTTCAACTCAATAGTGACAGCAACAGTTTTATTGTCCATTCTGGTCGGCCATTGTTTACTGGGAAAGATTTAACTCCGATAAAAAGTCGGCCCTCTCGCGGTCCAGTGATCGCCAATTGTGAGCTACGTCATTACGCCCACGACTGAGTATTGCGCCGTTTTTTTTTTATTCAACACGCTTCGGTTGCTCGAGCTCGGACCTCTTTGTTCGCTTTCAAATTATCCCTATTTTCAGATTGTCTACCGTCTGATGTGCGATATAAAGTCGAGGATAATTTTCTAATTTACCGCTTGTACCGGTGACATTCATGAACCAACAGCTGTTCACATAAATCATGACAATAGCTAGTTGAGCATGTCGAGAGATGAGTACTTGTAATTTGTATTTGGATCTGTATATAGCCATTGAATGAATTTAATCAGATATATTATGGTCGTCTTTCAAGTTTTAATATTGGTTCGGTTTTTGTGGTGGTAATATCAATCGAGTAGATTATAAAAAATAAATCCTTATAATAATTTTTTTTTGAATTACGGTGCATTTTCACTATTTCCATAATGCCCTGTTTCACAGAAGTGAAAAAATATCGTTATCTATATCAACAAAAACCTCGGGCGCATTTACCATCTTCTACATCGCTACAATCATCACTATTATCTCAGTCAGTCTGTCCGAGCCCATGTGTGTATTCGTTCGGCGCACCAGTCAAATGCATTTGCGATATGGAAATTTGTCCGAAGTATTCGGGAAATCGCCCTATGTAAGGGCGCCACCGTCTGTTATTTGAATAGACAATAGGGCAGGAAGCGTTTTTGCTTTTTCAGCTGTGTGTCAAACCTAGTACAATAATTGTGACGATTGTACTGATATTTTTTGGTTCAAAACAAAGAGATCTAGTACATTTGTCATTTTTCAGTACAATTGTCACTAATATCATATTTTGTCTGCGGTCTGCGTGTATTCATTCAAGATAAACAGTGTTGCCAGAAATAGGAGTTTCTCTGTTGTTGTAACAATAATATTAACATAATGTGTCTCCATCATGATTTTTTTGTCGACTATTTATTATTCATTCATTGTTGCAAAAAGCATTTATGTATATACTTGTGTCATTAGACGATGCACTTTTTGACAGAACAACAATTCTTGGAGGTTATATTGTTGTTGATGAAAAAATCATGTCATCTATGTCACGTGCAGGAAAATATAATAATGTGATAGGTTGATACGTCTGACAACGTTGCAATTTTGAACCGAACGAATGCTCACATTGCCTGCATTCCAGAATACATCTTTTTTCCACCGAACGACGTCGGTGTGATGTGATTTCTCGCAAAAGCAGAGTGACTTCTCATTTCGCACATACAAAACGAAATAAAACGTTTCCCAAGATCCTTTGTTTCTAACACCGATGCTAAATTTCATATGTGACCTTATTCAACAACATATTGCTTAACAAAAGACGGATCCAACCCAATTCCACCTGTGAGGGCCGATTTCCATTTTTAATATAATAAAAGATCGCCCCGAATGACTCGAACGCATGGAAGCATTAATTACAGTTAAGTTCCATCAGTTTTAATTTCATGTTGCCAACACAAAATTTTACGGTCGTCGGAGACGAGGCGCAATAGCGAAATTATGAAATTTTTGTGATGTAGCTTCATATGTCAGACCGTTTCATACGTTGGGCATGTGGGGAGAACATCAACAAAAGGTCAGGTTCGAAATTGGCAAATATGGCTATCATGCGAGCGGATTTGTGAATTGAAGAGTCTGGGTTATTTGTCATTTGTCACTGTTGCATATCGTGCAACTAAAAGGGTTTGTGAAAGTATTGTTAAATGTCCTATGAGTGGACTTTTGATAATGGATACAAATTCAATGATTAATTTGGTCTAAACCATTATATATGTTAAGTTTCAACTTTAACCAATACGTTCTTCAATTACTCATAACAACTTTTTTTTATTAGCGTAAGCAATTTAAAAAAAAATCGGATACTACAAAACCAAAGTAACTCTTGTTAAATACGGTATGATTATTTTATTATTTATATGAGTTGGTAGTGAGGTTATGTTACCCAGTGCGATTTTGGATTGCTTTGTTGCCACTATTTGTTTTTTAAATTATTTGCAAAGCGCATTTTTTTCACAATGAGACTGTGGCATTGTACACGTTTGCGCCATCTTGACGATAAATATAAACTTCATTATTCCATATATAGCACAATATGGCTCGCGGAAGAAGAAGAAAAAGTGATAAAAAAAGCTCTACTGACGAATTTCTGTTACTTTCTTTGATGTTCAGTATTATTCACCAAATACATTTTTTTTAGTTAATGATATCTTTAGCTTAAAGATTGTTTTTGAACATTTATGTCCTAACTCCAATACTGTCATCAAACTCCTCAGTATTCTTAATCAATCCTCACTGATGCCACATCTGATACCCAATTATCAGGGGGTTACTTTCCTTCTTCTTTATCAGAAGTGACAGGTGTGACAAAACATTTTTTATTCATAATAAAATGTCCTTGAACAGTTGTACCTACTCAATATTTTCCTCTACAATTAATATTTGCGGAGAGAGTTTAAAAGAAAAAACGAAAATCAGTTTCTTCAAATATCTATTGAAAGATGTCAAATTTTGTAAATTTAAAAATTGCTTTTGAATAGAGCTCATAAGACTGCAAATCTTTGGCCATCTAAACTTTCTCGTATTTGCTAAAGTTTCCGACATTCCTGTACTAAACATTAAAGAAAATCACCCCGTATATGGCCGTATGATATGTTTCTTTTTTCATGTTACAAAGTACAACACACTAAAAAGTCGTTTTTACATGACACCAATAAATAATTAAAAGAAAAGTATTGAACGTATTTAAAAAATCATAATAATTAGAAAAAAACAAAAGTATTTACTTAATGGTCCACTTCAAAACCAGTAAAGCAAAGCAAAAGTCGAATACAACGAATAAAACATGTTTAAAAAACTTCAAACCATTTTATTTATAGTTTTATATCAAAGTTCCAAAATAGAAAAATAAGTATTCATGGATTCATTTGAAAAACGCAACCATTTTAAAGTAAGTCAATGAAGATACAACTAACAAAAAAGATATCGAATTCTTCAAACCGCTTCAAATGATTCAAATAGAGTGAATAAATTTCAAAAATTCATCGCATAATGCTTTTCTAAATATGCTTGGTAAATATCACTCTTAAAAGTAGTTAACTTTAATTCCATAAGTTCTAGAAAAACTCATTTATAAACTCCATGCATGCATATATGGAGATTAAAGTCAACTCATGCATTATCAAAAAACTTACTTCTAAAGCCGGATACAGTGGTCAAAAACCGCTTCAAATGATAAAAAAATCAGGAAAAAAATGTTAGCTTGAAAATGCTCTCTAAAGAAAGTTTTAAATGTACTACACAAAAATTTCAAAACTTTTTGTGGAGTTTAAAACTGTGAGTAAACATGTCCTAGGGTAAATCCTGATATCTCCTTCAAGCTGAACAAGAAAGAAAAACATTGAAAAAAGGGCTTCAAAATTCTATTCTACAAAGTGTTTTAAAATTATAGAACAATAGTGTTCCTATACTAAGCATGGGCTAAAACGCGAAGTTATTGATGTAAATGCATATTTGAAACACGAACGGGACGGGACGCTAATAATTCTTTAACTGTCCGTCTGATATGCAACGTTGCAGAATTAGCGTATAAATGTATTACAAAGCACCCCACGCTTGTAATACAATGTCGTTAATTTTCTCTTTAATCATTTTATTCTTGAATTTAAAAAATATTTTATACTTTTCAGTTTGGAAGCGTGTTTTTTCAACTATATTTTTTAAAAGATATCAAAATTTATCCTAGGACATGTTCACACAATGACAAAGTCTTATGTGAAAATTAGAAGTGGTGCGTTTTTGCACTATTAAAAAAAATATCAAACGTATCTAGTGTAGGTACGTAAATATGTTTTTGATTAAAAAAATGAATCATAATTTGGAAGCTATATTGAAAAACGTGTAGGATACATGTGATGTAGTTCAAATAAGAAAAAAAAAACACATTATTAATGACAATAAGTTTGCAATTAAAAAACATCTTATTTGAACAGGAAATTCTAAAAATATATTCTAATTCAAATCATAATAAGAAAACAGGTTTAGAACATTTTAGACCGGTTTAAATACCCATCTGCACGTTCAATGAAGAATAAAAGTAATCAACTCTGAACTAGATTATTGAAGGAATCACATCATAGCTATTGCTCATTATTCCAGCTACATCTAACAAGTTGATTCAATGAAATGACATCAAGAATAAAGGAAAGTCTATATTTCATACGATATAAACTGATCCTTCTGCTAACGGTAAATCTTATGATATCAATCATAATTACACGTAATTTGCTCTAGAAGCGAAGATAGTTCGACAAAAATATTTTGTGTTTGTTAGTGCAAGGCATTTTTTGCATTTTTCTCTGAGCTGATTTATCGAAGTAATATTTCATGATACAACGACATACTAGGTATTTATAATAATTTTCTTAACAAGGTAAACTCTAATAATGCAGATGCCTAAGAAGCTCAGTTCAATTTTAGATTAATGCTATTATGACTGAATGCTATAACTCTTACGATAAATACAGAACTGACAAATACTATTTGAAGAATTTGTAAAAAGGTGGTTGTACCTGTAGGCCTGAACAAATTTAAATCTCATTACGGGTTAATATTAATCCACTGGAATTTTGCCATTTCCATTTGCAAACTTGCATATCTGCAACTGACTTGGCAACGATGCGCACAGTTGAAGCAAGCAATCTGTCATAGTTGTCCGGAGCCTCTCTGCATCAAGTCGTTTCTTTGCGATGTTTTTTTAGTCAAAATCAAAATGTCGAATCCAAGAATAGTGTTTTTTTAACGCAAATCATGTCTTTTATTTTGACTGGAAAGTAAACAGTAAAAAGAACATTTTTGTTTGCTTACAATTTGGTTGGTATGGAAACAAAGTTTGAAATAATAAACTTGGTTGAGGTGACATTTGACATTTGAGTGCGGGAAAAATGTACTTTACGCACTGGTGCGGGAGGTGGTTACTTTGAGCATGCTCGTAGAAAAAAAAGTTTGTGAATTGACTACCAACATGACTCCAGGAATAATTTGATACAAATTTGGTGGTGCTGTGCCGCACTTTTGATGTTTTTTTTTTAAAATGTCAAAAAATCACGAATATCAGTTGATCTTGTCATAATTTCCTCAATCTCATGCATTAGTCAATTTATATAATATCTATCTGCAATTATTGAGGAGAGTATCTCCAAAAATCCTACATATTGGTGTAAATAAAATGAATGCAGAAAAATTACTCGAAATGTTGTAAATCTCGCCAAAACTTACTTTTTTTATCGAAAATAGTGAAATTTGTAGAAGACCTCAATACCTCCTCTCAACAAAAAAACTCCAAATAACTAAAAAGACCACTATATCGTTGTAGAAGAGATGAATGCAAAAAATCTCTCAAAATGTTGTAAATCCTGCCAAAACTCACTCCCTCCATATGGGATGATGAAATTTGCAGATAACACTCCTCAAAACCTCTCCTTAACGAAACAAAAATCCAAAAAATGAGGAGCGTAGCTCAAAAAACCCTCCATATCGTTGTAAATAACATAAATGCAGAAAAATTACTCAAAATGATGTAAATAATACTACCTCTCAGGTAATACCTCCATATGGAATAGTAATTTTTGCAGAGAACACTCCTCAATACCTTCTCTCAACGAAAAACTCCCATTACATGAGGAAAGTAAATAAAAAAATCCTCCATATCAATGTTATCAAGATGAATGCAGAAAAATCACTCGAAATGTTGTAAATCTCGCCAAAACTTACTTTTTTTATAGGAAATAGTGAAATTTGTAGAAGACCTCAATACCTCCTCTCAACAAAAAAACTCCAAATACCTAACTAAAGAAACCTCTATATCGTTGTAGAAGAGAGGAATGCAAAAAATCTCTCAAAATATTGTAAATCCTGCCAAAACTCACTCCCTCCATATGAGATGATGAAATTTGCAGATAACACTCCTCAAAACCTCTCCTTAACGAAACAAAAATCCAAAAAATGAGGAGCGTAGCTCAAAAAAACCTCCATGTAAATCCATTGGTTATAACATAAATGCAGAAAAATTACTCAAAATGATGTAAATAATACTACCTCTTAGGTACTACCTCCATATGGGATAGTAAAATTTGCAGAGAACACTCCTCAAAACCTCCTCTCAACGAAAAACTCCCAATATATGAGGAGATTAATTCAAAAAATCCTCCATGTCGTTGTAATCAAGATGAATGCAAAAAAATCCCTCAAAATATTGTAAACCTTACCAAAACTCACTCCCCTCATATGGCACAGTGAAATCTGCAGAAAACACTCCTCAGTACCTCCTCTCAACAAAAACCTTCCAATAATTGAGGAGAGTGACTCAAGAAACCTTCCATATCTTGGTACATAGGATGAATGCCAGAAATCACTCGAAATGTTGTAAACCTTGCCAATACGTACTCCCTCTATATGGGACAGTGAAATTTGCAAAGAATACTCCTCAATACCTACTTCCTCTCAACAAAAAACTCTCATTAATTCAGGAAAGTAACTCAAAAAACACTCCATAACGTTGGAGATAAGGTGAACGCCTAACATCACTAAAAATCTTGTGAACCTTTCCAAAACTTACTCTCTCCATATGGGACAGTAAATCAATCAATCAATCAATCAATCAATATATTACCATATTTAGACATTTAAAATAACAATCATAGTTCTAAAATATAACAATGATAGTTCTACTAGTCTACTATGGGGTGTATAGTCTCGCTAGGCCATTAATTGGTCTGTATTTGAGATTCTACACCCACTAAAATAAAGCAAAATATAAATGTCTACAAAATTTAATAAAATTTAATAAAGGGAGCGAGAGAGGGGCGACGAGCGTGCGTGATATGTAGGTATTGTATAATTTTACGAATTAATTAATACCCTCAAGTGGTCATAGTTATGAATGATGAATTTTTTTATTTCGCAGTTTAACTTATTGGTGCACCTATGTTGTTCAATTTTTATTTTCAGATTTAAGGGTAGCAATGTAAGGGTCTTTGGAAGAGAAAATAATATGTTTCTTTGTAAATGTGACCTATTGAAAAAATGTGACTGTACATCTTTGTTTTTTTTAGACCGAGTGTTATATTGATGGTCTAGTTCTACAAAGATATGTTTAATTTTTTTATAAAAAAGAAGGCTTGCACATAGAAACAATCCTCTAAAGTTCAAAACTTCAAATTCCGAAAATAGATCGGCTGTAGGATACTGATTGTTTTTGCGAAGTATAATTTTTAAAACTTTGTTATGGCAAACTTTCAAAATTTGTAAAGCATTGTTTCTAATACCTCCCCAAATTACTATGCAATACCTTAAAATTGACTCAACTAGTGAGTTGTATACTATTTTAATTGTTTTTTCATCCAAAATGTTTCTCAGTTGGTAAAATTTATAGTACAGCTTTCTCAGTTTTTTTGACGTTTCGATGGCATGTTCATTCCAGCGTAGATGTTGATCGATGTATATGCCTAGATATTTAATTTTATTAGTTTTCCATATGCATGGACAGGTGCAGATATCATTTTTCAATAGTTTACACGATGGGACATGCATTTTAATAACGTTTCTTTTTGGTTGGTCGGCAGCTGTCAAAGAGAATGTTATAAATTGGGTCTTTGCTAATACTTGTGTGTAAAATTTGCAGAGAATACTCCTCAATACCTCCTCAACAAAAACCTCCCATTATTTGACAAGAGTAACTCGCAAAACCCTACATATCGTTGCAAATAAAATGAAAACAGAAAAATCATTCAAAATTTTGTAAAGCTTGCCGAAACTAAATTACTGATGATTTCACATTAGTCCGCTACGTGGCCACCAAGAGCGCCAGATGTAAGTTACCTTGACTGTCACAAAAAAAACTTTCCCATTTCATAGGTACAACTATTTGATGATTTTTGACAAAAGTTTAGTAGAATTGATGATTCCACATTAATCTAGTACGTGGAAACCAAGATCGTCAGATCTAAGTTACGTTGACTGTGAAAACACCAAGATCTTAACAAGAAACTAGTACAACGTAATGTCTAGATTAATCTTAATGTTTGCTGCTTCAGTTACCAGAGGCTAATGAACAGAGGAACTGCTTATATGGGTCAAACCCAAAAAAGGTTATCAGAAAAACTTCAAAAGTAGAAGAAACTCTCTTCACATCATCTTCAAGAACTCGCTTTCCAAGAAAGAACCCAGACAATGTCCATGTCGTTGCTAAATTTGGAACACCTTCATCGGTGATGCCCAAATCTATTTTCAACTATCAATGATGCCCTTGAAAATCATTATCATAGATCTTCAATTAAACATTCACATCGACCACCCAAAGATATTGTCAATTTTACGTCAGTCATGTACGCACAGGAGCATCCTTCGGTATTCAATTCGTCAAGGCTCTGGCAAGTTCGACGAAGTGCATAGACGTCTGTTTATTTATATTAATGTATTGTTTTGTCATCAAATTATAAAAATTATGTGACGAGACAACAATTACTCGTCTTATGGTCAGTTACTTTGACGTTGGATGCCATATTCGTCTTAGCCTTGATATAGCAGATATGATTGATTGCTATACCATTGTGTTCGATGGCACGAGACACATTGACTAGAAAATCTTTAATGAGCATTTTGCTTAGATCAAAGAACTAATGGCATTCTGAGATTAAAAAAACCACAAAAGTATTAGCGTGCATGATACCCGACTGAATAGGCCCATCAGTTTTCTAGTCGCTGCTTCACATTTAATAAGAATTAATTACCGGGAATAAACAAATTTTACTGCCAATCGTTCACGCTTCAGTTGGCTTTAATTAGCTGGTTGTAGCTCTCGGTCTTTTGGAGTTATCTTCCGAAGAAATCGCTGCTACAGAGACGGGCTTCAGAAGTCAATTGATGTCCTATTCGAAGATAATAATATAATCCCATAAGATAAACTAAATCTCCATTAAGTATCTGTCCTGTGATCCCTTAATAATAATAAAAATAAAACATTGAATAATCTATTCGTAACTTTACTTTTTTAGTATGTATTCTTATTATCACCAGAATAACTGATTCAAATGTCGGTCCTGTGACTCAATAACTTTTTTAACATAATTTCCAGTACACTGTCTCGTTTTTTCTACAGCTGATTTATCTTCGATGACCTTTCTCTTGTTAATATGAATTTCAAATTCGTCCATATCTGCTTCGTTGTTGACGTCACAGATGATTCAGTTTGAATACCGCAAGCCTGCCAATCTTTATATTATTACACTATACAATAATAGAATTCATGTTTTTATCAGTTTTTTTTTATTTCATTTTATTTTCATGCTGAATTCTGACGACTTTTGTTCAAATAAAATGATTTTCACGATACTTGTTGATGGAACACTGAGCTCTGTAGTACTTCGACTACCTAGTATCTATTATTTCGTGATACATAGTTTTTTTTTTTATTCGATTGTCAACAGCTCCAGAAAAATATTTAAAAAAATACAATACAGTGGATTAAAATCAATTTTCTGTTTTTTATAATGCGTTCACACGCTTCCGTGCAACGCGACATTAAACGGGCATGAGCACGAGCACAAGCGAGTGAATGTGCTGCCGGATGCTCGAATGTTTGTGCACGTGCTCGTCGGTTTCTTGGCCAAGTTCAAAGGTTTGACGTACTTGTGCACGCGTACCTGTTTACAGTAGTAAAAGAATGTATCTTGATCGAAACATTTTTCAAAACTATCATTTTACGTTCCTTCTTATGAATATTTAGGTTTTTTACAATGCCTTTGTTTTTTTTTTCTTAACATTCTTATTTTTTGTAATCGATGGATATCTATTATTCGATAATTTTTTTATTCTACGAAGTTTAATAAGAATTGATGAAATAAATTTTAAATACATTAGTTATAGTTGAAAAAAAACCTAAAAACACGCTTTCGAACTAAAAAGTTGAAAATAATATTTGATTTAAGAATAAAGTGATTAACGAAAAAAACAATGTCATTGAAATGAAAGCGTGGGGTGCTTCGATATCAATTATTGTTTCAATTTCCTAATAATTTCTATTTCAAAATGCAGAGTTGGTTTATAAATGTGTAACAAAGTACCCTTTTATCACAATGACATTATTTTTTTCCAACTTTTTAATTCGAAAGCGTGTTTTCTAGTTTATTTTCACTTATAATCTCCCCGGAGCTCGAATTATTTCCGGTTTTTAATTCGAGCTCGCGGGAGATTCGGCAAGAAAATTTCATGCCAAAACTATTTGAGAAGATTTAATAGTAGCGGCTGGACTCACCTCGCATTTAGTGGAAGAAACCAACGGCTCCTTACTCTACTCGCCATTGAGGAAGAAAGAAGGGAATCAGGATTTTATAAAACATTTGGAAGTTATAACCAATCTTGTCCGTAATTGATAACATTGCAACTTTGTATTGGAAGTTGAAAATAAATCATTTATCAAAAATATTTGTCTTTTCTTTAACAGCTGTCAAGCACTCGCCGCTGGATGTAGCTCTCATGCACCAACCACAGTGTTGCCGTTTGCCTTATCTCTGTCTGTGAAAGTTGGGTTGGGTTGGGATTGTTAGGGAGAGTGGGGACGGCAACACTGTAATCATATGGGAGCTACATCCAGATGCGCAAAGCCAGGGAGATTTCCACTTATTAATCTTTCAGTCACGTGATTATGAGCAGGGAAATTTCCGATAAAATTAGGTCGTTGCCATAGCAACATAACAAAATGCAAGCCTATGATTGGTTAGAATTGACTGGTAGGAAATTTTCACTATAATTTATTGTTTATTTTTCAGTTCAAAAGCGTGAATTAGTTATTGAAATCGTCATCGGTTCTTCCTTGACAAGTGTGCTGAGTTTCGAATCAATCTGGACATTAAAGTGGGTAGAATCGAGTTCCAAGATCCTGTTACAAACAAACAAACAAACATACAAGTTTCACTTGTAACTTAGCTTATATAAAGCGTGTAAAAATCCATTGTACTTTTTTTGCCCCTTAGCAACGTTGCACCAGACGGGCTGTTTTAGAATAATAACAGTTCCGTCAACCAGTTCTTCATTCACCACCTGTTGATAAATGACATAGACAAATATCAAAAAATTCCACAAAATTGAGATTTTTGTTTAATTTAACATTACTGTGTACGTTTTAAATCTTTTTTAATTAAAATTATTGTATTGTCATCGGTTCTCGACAACTGTGCAAAGTTTCGAATCAATCTGGGTAAAGATCGATTTCCAAGATTCTGTTACAAACATACATGTGAGCAATTCTGCAATTCTTAGCAGATAAGCAGACACCAGACCTGCATATTTATTTATTGGTGGTATTCAAAAGGAACTCAAACCCCAACCCATTGCCCATTAGTTCTCTATTATAATATTTGATTGATTTACGACTTATGTACTGCGTAGTTTTAAGAATTGCGTTCTGGATTTAGTTCACTGTTTTCTTCAGAGATAAGGTAGAATAAGGGAGGCATTATTCTGCCGTTAGCCGCATGAGTCGGTTGATATTTTGTTATCACGAGAAAGTTAAATAGATTTTTGTTGAAGTTTCTCAGAGTTTCATTATTAAAACGACCAATTATCACATCAGAAGTGGGATTCGAACTACTAGAAGTACCACAGAGTGCGTGTTACGCAGTGTAACGTGACTTTATCAAATTTATTACGTGACATTTTTATATTTTGGACTAAACAAAAATTGAGGAGTTTGTAAAAATGTTTGCGGACTCCGTAAGAGCCATGCAAAAGCAAAATAACAGTGCCGTAGCTACTACCGTGACGATGCCAAACTTTGATCCCCTGTTGGACGATTGTGACGCGAAAAAGTGGTGCGTCGAGGTCTCGGTCGAGGTAGAAAAACTAGGAGAGATGTTTGACTGGACTGAGTACGAGTTACTGGTTAGGAGTGCTTCTGGACTAAAAGGGGAAGCTGGAGAATGGTTTTTGTCATGGCAGCCGAATGAAAAAACATGGGAGACGTTGAAGCTGGACTTGTGCAGCATGTATCCAGCGAAAAGAAACTTGAGCGAAATGTTCCGAACAGCTAGCCTTTTCACCAGCGACCTTGCTGATTCGTTTTGTGAGTATGCCAGAAAAAAGGTTTTTTTTAATTAATAAGTCATTGAACTTTGATCTCTCTGAAAGTCAACTGCTTGAAATTGTAATTGGGGATATTGTTGATGTTCAGGTTAAAACTGCGGCTTTTAATAGTAGAGTGGCTTCTGTTAGTGAACTGCTTATACTGCTAAGCAACTATTCAAAACGAAAATTTGTTGATGCAAACAAGCATAAAAGGCCATATCCGTTTGATAAAAAAGTTGAACAAAAACATAACGACCGTAGAAACTGCTTCTCTTGCAATGAACCGGGACACTTAAAACGCAACTGTCCTAAAAATTATAAAACTTCAAACCCTTTTGGACTAGCGGGGGGAAATGTTTACAAAGATAAGATTTCTTGTACCTATTGTAAAAAAATTGGTCACAAAATTGACGACTGTTTCATCAGAAAACGAGAACAGCCGTCTTCGTCTCGTCAAGTAAATTTTTTTTGTGTTACCCTAAACAGTGATTTTTGTGCCAAATTTAAGATACAGGATGCCACTGTTACCTGTTTAATAGATACGGGCGCCGAATGTAGTTTAATTACGGAAAAAGTTGTAAATTATCTTAACTGTAAGCTAGAACCAGCTTTTTTGTCGATAAAAGGTATAGGTGGTGGTTCTTTTTGTGCACTTTCGAAAACATTGTTGAACATCGAGAGTAATGGCATAGGATTCGAAATCTGTTTTTATGTAGTTGAGAGCACTGTCATTTCACAAGATTGCATTTTGGGTCGTGACCTTTTTAGTCACAATGGAATTCAAATTCACACAGACAGTAGCGGCTCTTGCGTTTATCTAAAAGATGATGTGATTTGTGCACCCCCAGCCATAAATACTTTCTCGCTATCTGCAGATACTATAAAAACATCAGTAACAGGTCATTTCTTAGAAGAATTATTGGGTGTACTAGCTGTTTACCGACAAAACATAACCACTGGGAATTCAGTCATGCCGATCACTACTGCTGAACTTAAAATTAACCTTAAGGAAGATAAAGTGATCAACTTTTCACCCTATCGTATGGCACACAGTGAGAGAGAAAAAGTTAAATTAATAATTAAAGACCTCTTGGAAAATAATATTATTCGGGAAAGTAAGTCGCCTTTTGCTAGCCCTATTGTCCTTGTTTATAAAAAAGACGGCACCGCGCGGATGTGTTGTGACTTTAGAGCACTTAATAAAATTACAATCAAAGATCGTTTTCCGCTACCCAGAATTGATGATCAATTGGACAGACTAGGTAGAAACAAGTTCTTTACCACTCTTGACATGGCGTCTGGTTTTCATCAAATCCCTATTTCTGATTGTTCAATAGAGAAAACGGCATTTGTCACACCGGACGGGCATTACGAGTACTTGCGAATGCCATTTGGACTTTCCAACGCACCGGCAGTTTTTCAACGGGCTATTTGTAATGCTTTAGGTGACTTGAACTTGAAAGATAAAGACGCCATGGTTTATTTAGATGATATCCTCATTCCTTCAATGTCAGTAACCGAGGGCATTGAGAAGTTAAATAGGGTACTGGGTTGTCTTACTAATGCTGGGTTTTCACTCAATATCAACAAATGCCATTTTATAAAAGACAGAAATCTGGCATATGAGAGTATGAAAAAGCAAGCGGACTTAGCGAAAAACCTTTTTGACAAAAAGAGAAGGTCAAATAAGTTATTTCAATTGGGCGATTATGTTTATCATCCTTCGGGCAATAGTCACCTGTCAAAGTTGGACGCTAGGTATGAGGGGCCCTTCGAAGTAACCGGGATATTACCTGCTGATAGATTCGAGTTGAAGAGCTTGGTTACAAATCGAAAGCGAGTTGTCGCTAAAGATATGCTGAGATTGTGGCCCGGAGAATTGTCCGATGATTCTTAGTATGGTGTTCTAGGTAACTGACATAATTTTTATCATTGATCTGTGCAAGCAATTACGGATATTGACTCGAGCGTTATTGCTTTGATTTTTGTTGTGTTGAAAGCCTGACGCTTTACACATTGTCTTGAATTTTGTTATGTTGAAAGCCTGACGCTTTGCATTTGTTTTGATATTTGTTATGTTGAAAGCCTGACGCTTTGCATTTGTTTTGATAATTGTTATGTTGAAAGCCTGACGCTTTGCATTTGTTTTGATAATTGTTATGTTGAAAGCCTGACGCTTTGCATTTGTTTTGATAATTGTTATGTTGAAAGCCTGACGCTTTGCATTTGTTTTGATAATTGTTATGTTGAAAGCCTGACGCTTTGCATTTGTTTTGATAATTGTTATGTTGAAAGCCTGACGCTTTGCATTTGTTTTGATATTTGTTATGTTGAAAGCCTGACGCTTTGCATTTGTTTTGATAATTGTTATGTTGAAAGCCTGACGCTTTGCATTTGTTTTGATATTTGTTATGTTGAAAGCCTGACGCTTTGCATTTGTTTTGATATTTGTTGAGTTGAAAGCCTGACGCTTTGCACATATTTTTATTCGATGTGTTTAAAAAAAAAAAAAAAAAATGCTTTGAATTTTGGGATTGATTTTTGCATACCAACAGATTGAATCATTATTTAAATTATGGAAAATAAGAAACGAGGATTTTAAGTTTGGTATTGTAATGGCTCGCCAGGCATATATTGTTGATTTATGAAAAGGTTATGTTCCATTCTGCTGGTTTTTCTCATTGTTTCAGATGTTCAAAGTATGCAGGATGGTAATTCGAGAACGAATTACGGTCAGGATAGGCCGTGTGAGCAATTCTGCAATTCTTAGCAGATAAGCAGACACCAGACCTGCATATTTATTTATTGGTGGTATTCAAAAGGAACTCAAACCCCAACCCATTGCCCATTAGTTCTCTATTATAATATTTGATTGATTTACGACTTATGTACTGCGTAGTTTTAAGAATTGCGTTCTGGATTTAGTTCACTGTTTTCTTCAGAGATAAGGTAGAATAAGGGAGGCATTATTCTGCCGTTAGCCGCATGAGTCGGTTGATATTTTGTTATCACGAGAAAGTTAAATAGATTTTTGTTGAAGTTTCTCAGAGTTTCATTATTAAAACGACCAATTATCACATACATATAAAGCGTGTAATAAAAATATCTTGATAAAGCACGAGACTGAATGATTGAGTTTAATTTGCTACTCTGTCGGGTAATAAAGCTAGCCTAATACAAAACATCTATTTATTATTAGCAAGAAAAAGGGTACGTGAATAACTTACTTAAAAACATAAGAACGTAAACGACAAAAAAATATTCTCACAAAAAAAACATGACGGCTTACATTTGAGCCTTATTATTACCAAACAAGTACGATTACAAGGCCGACTGTAAAAATAAACAGGCAGGTGGTAAGAACATGAATACTTTTTGATTTTAGTAACTGTAATCAAATACCCAACCAATCTAGTCTTCAAGATTAAATACTTTTTTTAACGACGAAAGAGTTTCCTTTAAAAATAGACATGAATTTTCCTTTTTTTTTGAAAATATCTACACAGCTGATTGAGAAGTCACATGTACTGGTTACATATTTGTATTATTCTCAAGAGTTAGGATCTTGCCTTCACAGGTGGAGCTAGAAAATGCACGCATAGTTTATGGTTAAAAAAAAACGCATTTTTTGTCCAATTTCCTAGGGAAGAATTTTCTATAGCCGAAATCAGTTATGAATGTTTTTTTTTTATATTTTTTAATATCTGAAACGCTCTTGTAACACAACTGTACAAGAAATTTTCAGCAGAAATGCATCAATTTCATTTCCTCGATTTTAGGAAAACCGAAATTATTCACAAGAAAACATGCGACTGAATACGTCATTTTCGTTTAACTTACCCAAACTAACCCAGATTTTACTTTACCTACCCGAAATCAATTATAAATGTTTTTTATACTACTTTTTAGCATTTGAAACAGAGCTGTACAAGAAATTTTCTGCGGAAATGCATCATTTCATTCTCCCGATCTTGGAAAAACCCGATGAAAAAACAAAATCAATTACATGAAAATTGTCTTGCACTCTAAACATTTTTAGAAACATAACATAATCATGCAAAAAACTTCTTGCGGAAAAATATCATTTCCATTCAACTAACCCAGACTAAACCAAACTAACCCGAACCAACACAAACTAATCCGAACCAACATAAGCTGATTCAAACCAATACAAATTAACCAAAACTAACCCAAACTAATCAAAACTAACCCAATAAAATACATTTATCTGTAGTTCAATTTTCTAAGGAATTAAAAAATCAAAAGGACGCATTTTCACGTTTTTTTTTGCATAAATATGTTTGGAAAAAAAGTAGAAAAAATGAAAGAAATGCATTTCCGCAGCAAATTAGGTACTTGTTAAATTGTTTCTCTAGATGTATACAGATACTAAATAGACAAAACTTTCTTATATAAGTGATTTCGATGTAACGAAAGTTAAGCAATTTCCCATACAAAAGTCTTATATATTTGCAGACAAAGCGTATGACTTCAGTTGGATGATCACAATTAATTCCACGAAATTCAGAACGAGACCACAAAAATAACCGCACTCACATTTTTCATATGGTGCATCCAAATAAAACAAGTTCTCTGTAATATAATCCCGATAGCATTAAATGTGAGAAGATTCCAAGAACCAAGTACCTCTATTTGCGACAAAATTAGACACAATGGAGAAAGCGCTTATGAGATAATGATGTTGTCTATTTTCATGAATACCTATTCAACCAAAATCCCCAAAATGTCGGATTATTCACATGCAGAATGATTTAATGGGAATTAAAGATTAAAGCCTAGTCATAAAATGACCAGTGTAGGCGGACAGATGAAATTAACTCGCACTCTATGTAGAAGTTGAAATGAATTAAATTAGTTCCAATAGGTAAGTTATGGCAAACAAAAGCTACCTGGTTTTCTCTATCGATAACTCTTTCAAGCGCCTCTGGGCCATCCAAAGAGCCGCTGACTTGTGGTTCACCTGATCGACGATGATTAGAATGTAAACATCGTACCTTTGTCGCCGCCTTTGAAAGCGTTTCGAGTTGTTTTTGCTTGTAAAATGTGGAGACAGACACTGATGTTATGTTTGTGAATAAATTTCCAGTTGTCTTGAAATTGACAACAATGACGATTGTAAATCGGTGTCTGTTAAGGCATTAGAAACCATTGTGACTGATATATTACTTGGCGAGACTGGGCATTTTACAATGGGTTAACAATCTGAGTGAAATAAATATATCAATATCAATATCATCAATCATCAGACGTATTTATTAAAAAAAAATATATCGTCAACGGGAATCAAGAACTCTGAATATATAAAACTTAAGATAATCCTGCTAAAAACGGCTAGAATAAGCTACACATCCGACCGTAAGTATAGGCGATTTTTTTGTAGATAGTGCAGAATGGAAAGTGACATCTCTCACCCTTTTCCTATACATCGTTAGCAGCATTTCCGTTGCACGTTTTATTGAACACTTCCCCATCCAAAATTGCGAAGATGAGACGAGATACTGTAGCGATCGAGCATCGAACGTGTGTTAACAGGTATACATGCACAAGTACATTCCTCCTTTGAACCCTGCCAAAAAAATCGGCATTTTCCCGTTCAGCGACGAGCACGTGCACGCCCTTCCGAGCAGCCCATTTACACGCTTCTGCTCGTGTTCATGTTCCCTTGAATGAAAAGTGACAACTTTCACCCTTGTCCTACACATTGTAAGCAGTTGGAAGGATAGGTATATCCATTTCAGTTCCACATTTTATTATACACACTTCACCATCCGAAATTGTCTAAAGTCTAAACTATATCAGTAATATTTTGTTTTTATCTTGAATTAGAAAGGCGACGTTGTGACTTTTGCATCATTAGGTATTTTTCTTTATGCTACACCTTTTACACTTTTCACACTTTTTGATGTAAGATTTGACAAGCGACCATGTTCCATATGGTTTCATATAGACGATATTGACGCCTGTCAAATTTTTCACCAAAAAGTGTGAAAAGTGTAACATAAAAAAATACCATTTTAAATTCCAAATAAAACAGACATACTTGACAGGTTTCTACAATGAAAAAAACATGCTACACAATACACGAAATTACCTTTTCTATGTAGAGAAAATACCCTCGTCATCGAAATCACTAAAAAACTGACAACGATGGAACCATGCGGTTTGTTCATGACGCACATACAGAACTTTTTTTTGTATAATTGCAACAAACAATCTTATAGCGTTTTCGATTGGTAAAATCGGGCAGCACTGGTGCAACACTCGGGCAATATTTATGTTCGATTGGTAGAAATCGAGCGGATTTGTATGTTCGATTGGGGAACCAGGTCAATGAGTTTTGCACTCAGTGCAGATTTTTCGGCACAAGGTCTTTGAGCTCGTGCTGGTATAGTGCAATTTCAGTGCATTAGCAAAATTGAAAAAAAACATGAAAAATGGTGGATATAAACGTCGCGTAAGTTGATTCTGTGAGTGGACAACAGATTTCGAGTTAGTTATTATTGTTGGAATCTAGTAGTGCCGGAAAAAAAGAAATACTGGCGTTGACGAGTTATGGAAAACTAGTACCTACTCAAAACTAAATTAATTTCATTTAAAATCTGGTGCATATACCTAATTTCTCAAAAAAATGTTTCCTAGTATCTATGATCTATATAATACAAAACTATTGATTGGTCCCAAGATTTTGTCATTTGGCAATGAGAAATGGACTTATAATTAGTTTAGTTTTAGAGTCACTTCAGCCGCTACGCAGAGACAACATAATATTAGATTTTCAAAAAGTTTAATGATTCCAATTTCAATTCAATCGGAATTTTACCGTGCAGTATTATAGCACACGATGAAAAATGTATGTTCGATTGGGATTGCCCTAGAGCAAATTTTCATCATAACTGGTTTTGCCCGAGGTCAAACCCAGTGCAACCCTTGTTTTCCCAATCGAAAACACCATTAGTACAGGCACGATAACAAATAAAATTATCAAATGGAAAAAGACAGCAGTTGTCGTGCATCTGTCAATGTTTGATAGTTCCAGCGTTGCCAGATTGTGATTAATTTCATCAACTTGTAAGTGTAAACTGATAACGTTATTCCTTAAATATTGTAGAGAAATACACATTCATTTGCTGTTACTGAACTTAGAGTTATGTTAACAATGTCATCATTGACTCACGAAACAATGTTTGTTCATGATTCTAGTCGTTCAATGTTCGAAGAGATAACCAGATAACTCGATATCAGTTAGCAATTTCTTAACATTGGCACTAACAATTCTAAGGGGTGATAAGGGATACGCTAATTGCGAAGCCCATCACCTATGTATATTTTTGTGAAGTTAGTTTGAGATTGTTTGCCCTTATTAAAATAATTTTAATTTTATTGCTGATAGATGTTTTTTTTCAAGTGATTTTAAGTTATGAACTGTCGTGTTTACTTTTAGAGATAATAAAATGTCTGTAGTGCAGAAAATTGAACAACTTAAAAGTGCCAACGAACTTGACTTTGCAAAGATAAGTGAATTCAAGAAAAGTGGTCGCCCAGAGCCTGAACTTATTTCCAGAACTTATAGATTTCCGTATAGTCCCGTATTTAAAAAAAAAATCCCGTGTATCCGAATTGTCCTGAATAGAACGGAACTTCCCTTAAAATGATTCATAAAGTAGAGGAAATCCCACTAAAATTTACCTACAAAACAAACCAACAATCCAAATTTTATTTAAAGTCCACAACATAATCGAGTGGAACTATATTAAAATTGAAATGGATGATCATCAAGATATGCATTTGAAGATGATTGATTAGCCGTACACATTTATAAATATAAATTGTATATAAGCTGTCAAAAATCCAAATTTCTCTACACCTGTCCCGATAAACCATTTCATTCATAATCCTTATTATGGGGTAATAATGAGGCAAGGTCTGGCAACACTGACGATCGTGGAGCAAGAAACCTTGGTGATATCTTGTTTGTCAAGCACTGACATCCCTGCAGTATGCCGAGAGGCTCTATTCCATATTTTATTATTGACAAAATATAGAATAGAATGGTACTCGCATTATTTCTTATGGTGCGTCTACATGCTTCCATTCAACGGGCACAAACACAAGCAGAAGCGTGTGAATGGGCTGCTAGGATGTTTGTGCACGTGCTCGTCGCCGAACGGGAGAATGACGTTTTTTTAGCAAAGTTTAAAGGAAAAAATGTGCTTGTGCAAATATCTACCTGTTACACGCGCTCGATGCTCGATGGCTTTAGTAACTCATCTAACTTCCGCGAGTTCGCGACGGGTTACTTGCCGTGATGCTTTCCGTAGCGCGCGTCAATTCTCATCCTTGCATAGTCCAAGAATTTCGTGTTTCTTAGCGAGCATAGTCAGTAAGTTGTGGTCGCGGGTAACAAATCAACAGCCTTGGGTATCAAGTGTCAAGTCCTTCAAGGATCAGTGCTTGGACCTGTGTTCTTTTTAAGTTTCTGGGTATTTATACTGACAAAAATTTTCACCGCAAGAGCACATTTGCAAACTCAGCCTAAATTGTTATCAGCTTGCATTTCTATGAACTTAGCAGTGAGGATGTCTTGGAGCTTGATTTTGGAGAGAAGACACCCAAGCTACCTAATCTTGAGATGTTTCTCTTGCAGAAAATGAAATATAAGTATTGCTGGTGCTATAATCAAAGGGAATCATGTCGACCTCATTTCCTCTCTTCAAGAATTCTCACTTTGCCTTCACTCCACATTCTTGAGACTGTTACTATAGTGCACAAACGTGCTCTATTGTTTGAGGATCGCCAACCTCTATATGATATACGTAAACCCTCATTTCGACCACTCCTGTCAGTATATTCATAACTAACGTAGCGTCAGTATATTCATAACTAACGTAGCGTATCGCAAGTCGGATTCAGTCTTATAAACCACGTCGGTGATCGCAAGCGACTTGACGATATCGTACGTGAAATATGAATCGAAACTGTTCATAATAACATCTTTGTCATATTCGGTTTATGTTTATCAATAATATTCACTAAATGTATTATTATCAAATATCTAACATAAAATCTCAAATCATCATACCTTCATCGTAGCGGTTATGAAGTAAGATGTTCTGTCGCTTAAAATTAACTATGGATGAAACTGCGCAGACAAAAATCTATTTTTTATAATTTTTGAAAATTTACAAGAAAGTTCACGGTATTTGGTTGGGCTAATAATTCATAAACCACGATCGATATCGCTATCATCATGCGATCTGATTTATTATTCCGCGTCGCGTCGGTCAGGATCGGATTGCGATACGCTAGGTTAGTAATGAATGCTACTTTTTTGTGTTCAGAAATCAATTGTATATGACTGTGAAAGATCCTCTACTCTAATTGGTGTTTGATAGTTAAGATGAATTTTATAGTGTTGTTTTGGGATGATTTTTAATATTCAAATTTGTGTAAGGATTTATACATTTTACTCAATGATCTAGATCATTGATTTTACGCTTTGTAATGGAAGGTATTCTTCTATCTCAGTTCAGAGATAACGGAAAAAAAACATGAAGTATCTCAATCCACTTCACAGGTATTTACCAGCCAATGGCCATAATTTGTCATAGTCACCTAAAGTCCACTAGTATATAAGAAGCTTTACATAACACAGCTATTGGAGATTGTAATTCTTTATACCTTTCAACATTAAATGGATTCGATCGAGCTGCTTTACAACAATTTCTCGTTTGTCCGCTTTAAAGGCTAACTTTATAGGCGATAAAACGGAACGCGATGACTGCTCGCGAACGCATTATTGAGTACTAACTGCATGTAAACTGGAAAATCTACGAGGGGCGCGAATTTTATTGATCCATATATATTTTGAAAAGAACCTGATTCTGTTTTGATAGTTTCAACGAGATTTCCGATTTATAACTGGTTATGATAAAGTAAATTACCTTTGGTTATGTTCAGTCGAAGTTGTTCTTTCTCCCATGATGCGAAAGACGCTTTGAGCGCCTCCGCCATGGTTTTGTTCGTGCCCGGCGTCAAGGGAGGCACTTGCGTCGGTATATCTGGAAAAAAACTTTTTTTTAGTAACATTCCAAGCTTATGAATCCTTCACCCCCACCCCTTTGACCGTGACATTTCTCGCAATTAGACAGAATAAATTGAATGAAATAATTTGAAACTTTAAACACTGACTTCCGCTGCTCGTTTAGATGACAAGTCGGGTTTTAACAGAGTGGGACATACTGATGGCATTATGAGGTCGAAGGTTTATAAATAAACAAATTTGTACAAGCATACTTTAATTGAGTATATGATATCTAGTCGGTTAAGTATGCTGAATTGTTATGGACACCGCTCAATATTAGAAAATTGAGAACAATTCCCATACATCATTGTAACAATTTATTTGAAAAAATGACAAAGATTTAAAAAAATACTAACGAAAACGCTTCAAACAAAACAAACTTTAATTTGTCGATACACTTTTCAACAAATAAATCCAAATCACTTTCCAGGACAACGATTATCCTTTATAATAGGTACTTTTTTTATTTTTTTTAGCATGATTTTCAACAATTTTTTTCTAGATATTCCAATTAGATAAGGAATGTTTTCGAGATCTTTCTACCTTGAAGAATTTTAGTTTAGGCATTTCCATAATAAATTATCAATTATTTTTTCAATGATTAATGTTTTGATGTTTTAATGCATATTTTGCTTTCACTTGATACAATATTTTATATGTTTTTACTCTCAGAAATGATATGACAAAAAATGTTAAAATAGAATATGAAACCAAAACCACGTCATATTATCTTTCCAAAACGTGCCAATTTTATGTAAGTCTATATTATTCATAAACTGAAAAACGATATTGTTCAGCAACCTGTCAAATTCAATTAACCCGCCATGAAAGAGAGGTCACTATACGCATGCCCCCAATTATTAACGACACAGTGCGGAATAAGGTATTGTCTGCAGGTGCACGGTGGTCCTTATTTTGCAAAATTCAGATTTTATTACGTCGAGACATACCAACTCGAATGAGCTGTGTTAACGGGTGGTTCAGGTAAAAAGATATATGCACAATATGGCTTTTTTGTATTATAAATATTCTAAAAAATGAGATCGATACAGAGATCTCTAACATTTGCATATTTTTGAATTTTCGTGTTATGTCAAAGAAATTTGAAATTCAATGATTCTGATTTTGACAAGGATTTATTCAACATATCTGAAGATTTTTGGATATTGGAAGCCAACTAGTAACCAGGTTTTGTTGCATATATTTTTAATTATGTCATATCAATTTTTATAAAATTTCACGATACGCGTATTTTTTCATTCCACTCTAATTTCATGAAGAGCCCCCAACATCCAACATTTAACGCGACGTCTCATGTTCAAATATGAAAAAAATCGAAAAAAAGCAAATACATAATTGAAATAAATCGAACTGACCGCAAAAAAGTAAATAGCACCAGTATAAAGATTCGGCAATTTTTTAAAACTCAACTATTCATAAAATGTAGTCTAGAATCATTTCTTGCGTCATTTCTCATTATAAAAAGTTTAAACAGTCATGAAATTGACTTGAAATCAAGGCGGTTCCCAAATGTCAAACCCTCTCCATCTAAATTCAAAATTCCACACACAACACATCGATTCGACGGATTCGACATTTTGAAAACAGGATTCACGACCGATCACCAATGTTATGTAGACAATCTGCCCGCAAAATAAAATCAATAGAAATCTATCAGCATCAGCTGACTTGAGATCACTGGACAACCCCTCAAAATGTGTGACGAAGAAGAAAGACGTTCGAAAACGGGAGCGTGGGTCGCAAATTAACCTCGTGCCGATGTGTCTTGGTCAATGCCTAGCCTAACATGACATTTTTTTTCTCATTCTAACACGCACTGATTGTATTTAAATTGCAAGCGATTTTTTGTCAAAGCTGAAGTTTGACCCAAATAATCTGTGCGGCACTTGAGATGTGTTGGTGGAAATGGAAGTTTTTTTGAGAAATATTAATGTAAATTAATATATAATTATTTGGGAGGTCAATGATCATTTGACCTCATTGTAAAGTCACCGTTGCAGCCACCTTGAGACAAGGGCTACAATGAGACACCTCGATATTTCCGTGTGGGCAATGTTAATGTGCTAATCTCCAATTCATCAGCGAAACTTCGGGTTCTTTAGCACTAATCTAACCACAAATTTTTAAACATTTCAAATATTACTGGAAAGGGGTATTTTTCAATAGTAATTTTCAATAAAATCGTTTTTGAGAAAAACTTTTTTGGATATACCAAATATTATGTGAACCAGTTCAACGCAAAAACTCCTTATGCTACGGGACACTGATGCCAAACTTTCCTTTTTAGCAAGCTTAATGCGGATTTACAATTGACAGTCCTATCCAAGACTAATCCAAACCATTGTTAAGCACATTCACAGATACACAAAAATTATTTTCTATACTTATAAACTTTTCACCAAACAAAAACTAACCTAGACTAATCCAAATCATTAAAAACATATTCCCTGAAATATGGAGATTATTTTCGACATATTAGGATGTCGTTCACGTGACATACAAAGTAACCATTTTTAATTTTAAAAATGGAGAGAAAATATTACAGTGCTAAAACAACAAAAACAGTTTTGTAAGTAATGATCACTGTCATCGAGAATATGAGTATGTATTAGATATGATATACCCGTAATAAAATGTGATATTTACCAATGAATTCTGGTTAGTCTGGCAACAATGTTGCCGTTTTGATGTTCGACTTGATAGGCTTTTTTACATTATACTGTACAGGGTGACCCACATAAACAATTGATTTTATCTTAATTTTTATAAACTTGTGAACTCAAAGTTGTAGATTTTTTTATAAAAAAATTGTCCATTCTAATTAGCAGAATCTAAACTTGTAATATTCCCTGGTATTCCCTGATGAAACTTGGTCACCCCATATATTTAACAATGATCTTCATGTTTTCTTGACTTTTACATAAAATTGTAATGTTTTTTGTGAAATTAGATATCCAAATATGTATGTGTAGAATATCTACATATATCAAAGTTTTTCATGAAAACGCAACTTTTATGAAACCAATTTTTTTCTCAAAAACTATTGGTCACTTCACACTTGTTTTGAACATTACGGGTCTTTTTGCATTTTTTTTGATACAAAATAGATTGGCAATAGACATTTGGACAAAAAAAAATATAGTAGTGGGGTTTTCGTCCAGTATAAGTATAATTGTTGAAGAAAACAACAATTAAAAAAAATTATGTAATATCAAGGTTTGAAAAAAAACATTTAAAAACTTTACAAGTTCGAAGATTTTGCAAAAACTCCTTGAAAGTGCCAAAACAAACCGAAACTAACCCAAATCTATCAAAACAAACCCAAACTAAACCAGGCTAACCAACTTAAACATACCCAAACCTATCAAAACTGATCAGAACCAATCAAAACTAACCCAATCTATACGAAAATAAACCAAACTAACAAAACTAACTAAAATCAATCCAAACTAAACAAAACCAACCCAAACTGATCAAAACTAGCTTAAACTACCCAAAACTAACCCTAACTAACAAAAATCATCCAAAATAAACCCAAATGAAACAACATCACCCCAAACTAACCAAAATCAACCAAAACTGGATCAAACAAACTAGAACTAACCCAAACTAATCAAAACTCACCCAAACCAACGTAAACTAACCAAAGCCATCCCAAACTAGCCAAAACTGGTCCGAAATGACCCAAAATATTGAAGACATTTCAAACAAGAATCATACTAATTATTCGAAAAATTAATATAACGCCAGAAAAAGTCTAATAAAAAAAAGCTGTAACCAGAAATATTCGGGAATAGTTGAGCCTAAATCTTTTTCACTAGGAAAGTGTTTTTGACATACCATACTAAAACTGTTCTAATCTCCTTAATAGAGTCTATCAACATTGGAAAGAAAAATTTCAGAAAATGTGAGTGATAGAAAAATCTATCTGGAGAAAATTACTAAACAATGTAAAAATAATTTTTTGATTTTTTTTTTTTTTTGGTAAAAATGATATTCCATTTTTTTGCAAACGTACAAAATTTCACATTATCTTTCAAATAAATTCATTAGAAGTGCGAAACCCAAGGGTACCTAAAGTGTACCAGACCCAAAATTAGGTACTTATAAGAAAGGAGTACTTTCCAGTGAAAATATTCAAAATTTGTTGTTACATAACAGTGTTATGAAACCGTAAAAACTGACAATTATTTCAAACAACTGACTAATTCCATTTCAAAGATAACCTAACCAGAAAGGTCCACAACTGTCAATTATCCAAAAATTCATGGGAAAATCACTCAACAGAGTCGGAAAGGTGTAGAGCGCATACAGTGGTCAACGCATTCAGAAATGTAGACCGTTTTTAATTATAAACATAATGCGAGTTGCGCACGCAAGGCAGGTCGTACTATGCCGGGGTAAGAGCAGGTGGTTCTGCAGTCTCGGTACAGTGGATGGACGTTAAAATGCCTTTGACGGGTAATGGCCCGTTCAACTGCACAGTGACGTTGCTGTTTTTAATCGTATAGTCAGATTTGTTCAATCGGCCATTCATATACTAGTGGTTTATTCATCACGTACTATACCCGTGCCACAGACCTCAAGACGATAGACGTTTGTCTCGACGTGACCCATCTCCACTTCACCAACACATTGGACATGTTTGGCATTTTAATTATTGTGATTAAGTCCTACCTAACATCGAATATTGATTAGTTGAACGGAAAGAAATATTTCATTTATGGAACAATGATTCAATCTTCAGCAATGACAAATTCATAATCTGGAAAGAATAGAACAAAAAAGCAACGACAATCGAGAAACTAATTGACATAATTCAATGAATTGATGCATAATAGACAGTTTTAGAGGATTATATTTTCAATTGATTGAAGTACCTTATTGTATCTCACAATAACAATATATACGGGCCGTGCACTAAGAAAACAAAACAACTTTTAATGAAGTTGACGCAAGATGAGGTACTTCATCAAGTGAGTATTTAGCAATAATTTACCTCGTGATAAGATGGGTGTACTTGGGTATGTTTTAGACAATTTAATTGATGAGTCACTTTGTATGTACCTTATATGTTTTGGACAATATAATTGAAGTTGCTAAAGAAAATTATACAGAGTGTTACCGAGTTACTCGGATGATGGATTTCATTGGTTGATTGAGTGGTATATTCATTATGCATAGGCGGTTAATTATCTCAAGAAGAGTGAGTTGCTCATTTGTAATTTTAGCTCGTCAATCATGTTCATAGAAAAACTTATAAAGAACATGGTTCATCATGTAAGGTCGTAACAATAGAATCAAGTGCTGTGCACCAAGCAACACTCTACCTACAGAGACCAAGGAGTTCATGTTCACATTTTCAGAGGAAGCAGCTGTTCCAAGGTTCACAAACATGATTATTTATCATTAACGACGAAAACAAGAGAATAAATAATAGTTATTCCTCTAACAAGTGCAAAAAGTGATAAATTCCGCAACCAATAAGGACGGGAAATCTTTGCGTATGTTCAAGGAACAATATTTTTTTCACGAGCATTCATAAATTAGAAACGAAAGACTTACAAAAATGTGTTCTAGCCCGAATGCCAAAAACCATTAAAAAAAACTTGGCAAAGATGCGCACAGTTAAAGCAAATAATCTGTCATTGTCAAAGTTTTCCAGAGCCAGTCTGCATTAAGTCGTTGTTTCTCCATCCCCATCGCGGTCGGTTGCAGAATCACGAATAAGCGAAGTGTTTTTTAACGGAAAATAGTATGATGTCTTTCATTTTGACAGGAAAGTGAACTTGTGCATAACTTTTTTTTTTTTATAGTTGGAATGGCGACAAAGTTTGAAACAACAAACTGGTAGGTATTAGTATTTGATATTTGAGTGCGGAAAAAAAAACCTTTGCACACTAGTGCGGAGAAAAGTTTAAATGTGCAAAGTAGTTACTTCGCGCCCTCTCGTACAAAAAAAAGTTTTTCCAGTTCCTTTCATCGGAAGCATTTAAAATTTTCATTACTTTCGCACCGTGTCACGGTTATATTTATCCAGTGGATAATTGGGGAAATGTTTCATCAGTGCTTGAAAAAGACCATCAAAATCTTATATTTTTTGTTCATATTTAAAACAACACACTTGACGCTAAAATACAGGGTGTTTCCCAATTGAGTGCGTATTTTTGAGCTGATTTAATGAACAAAAAAAATATGTTAGAAATGCAAAATGTTACTGATTTGATTGTTTTTTTTTTATTAATGAGGCATCCAAAAATTAATCTTTTTTTCTCTTGGAATTTTTTTCGTGTCTGGCCTCGTTTCAATTGTTTTAAAATATTTTACCCTTTAAAAAAAATATTTTTGGAAGTATTTGTTTTTGCAAATTTGATGTACGCAATAAGGAAATACTGTATATAAATAATAAATATTAAATTTCCAGTCCAACCTTGATGGAAGAAATGAAAATACAGGTACAGAAATATGGAATATAAGCCTTCATGAACCAAAAGCTTCCTCCAAAAATTCGTCTGCACCCTTCAATAATGTACAAGTTATTTATTATTGAAAATTGTGCCTCGCTCAGCTCACCAGAAATAGGCGTATCCCGTCGTTATACTCGTGACGTCACAGTTGTAGTCCAACACTATAACGTTCCAGTCCTTATTAATGATATTATATTTTACTTTCTGAAACACGTAGTTTCGCGGCGTATAACCTACAGATCTGTTGGTGTCTTATTCATTCATAAACTGATACTAGTATGATGGAAACAGACAGAACTTCCGCTAATTTTATTTATCGACTGAATCCTGCTTGTTATACAGACAGAAAACAGATACATGCGACACGACGGACGTCAACAGAGTCCCAAATTGTGCGATGGTATCCGTTACAGGTTACAGGTAACCTTACTTATATTATCTTCTACGTTTATATGTTGATTCCTCTTGCTTCGACACCAACAAGTTCATCAAAGTGAATGAGTCAATTTTTGGCAAATCATGTCCCTGTTGAAACCCTGGTTCCATTGTTCAGCAGTCAAACCCAAAACTCCAACACGTCTACGTTCAAAATACTCACATGAAACAAGAACAATCAAAAATGCCTCATTACCTTATGATTCAAACCAAACAACGCCTATACGTTCTCAGCCATCATTGTCAATCGACTAAAATAATTGACAAATGAGTGGATTATAGGTTATGGGCACAAAAGGTCGACTCAATAGCAACGATTATGACGTCACATTTCGGTATTCGGCAACGCCCCGTTCTCTGTCATTTAGTGAAGTAGATTTTTATTTAAATTTATTCAGTATCTTGTTGGGTTTTTTGAAAACTTACTTCTGCTGATGACTTTCAAATATATGGGTAAAATGTGAAATTTCAAGTCATTCGAAAGTTGAAGGTCAAACACCTTTATTTGGTCTCAACCTGACCATTGAAGATGATTGAATACAAATCAACAGCAAAACTCCAAGGAGAACGGTTAATTAAATTGTGAGCCTAAGATCAGGATACCAAAATGGCTTATGATGTTTTAAAAATAGTAACTTGGCAACGTTGCTATCTGTCACTAACACCAGAAACCAGACTGGATTACACCGTTTCGGTGGTTTGTAACGAACAAATTGATTTTGTTTTTTAAAAGATAGTTGTGTCCAACTCAAAACAAGATTATTTAATTTGAAATCAAGCAGCAATAAAGGTGATCTTCAGTATCTGAAATTTATTGCTGGACTATTCAAATCAGAAGAACATCTTTGAACTGGAATCTGTTGTAGTTCGATTTTTCGAGAAAAACACCCTAAAAATGCGAAACTTTTGTTGTCACAAAAAGATATAACTTCTCTTCCTTATCGCCTATTATTACCTTACCTGGGATGGCGGTACGATTTTAGCAAGCTATAAGAAACAGTAGTTGTCTCTTTTCAGTTTACTTTCTTTGTAGCATGTGTTTTTTTTTTGTCTATTAGGCCAGAATATACGGGCTCTACTCTAGATCTCAATTTCCAAACAATCGTCAAGAGCAGCTGAATCGGTTGGTGTACGGTTACCTTTTCCCATTATCACTCTGTTAATACCAACGTTTTGCTCCGATTAATCAAGGAATTCTTTTAACAAGTCAATACATGATAAATCTTTTTGCTTGTCACATTCCGATTAAATTGCATTTCCAATTAAAAAAAAGAAAAAGTCAAGAGACAAATAAAATTAAACTTGACTCATATGTTTTTCTAAATCCATCTGTAATAAGCGTTATTAAAAAATCTAACTTGAGCACACCAGGTCAAATCCATGTCTTAATTCGTTGTACATCTCAAAACAATTACACAAAGACGGATTGCCGTCAATTAGACAATTAAAAGCGCTTCGAAGATATGAACTGATGACATATCAAACTAGTTTACACATAATTGAATCTATGGAGTAATTAGGTAATCATGTAAACTCGATTTGAATCATTATGTTCCATTTTGTATTAATTTGTGGCATGCGGAGTGTAATTGATGATATTTTCAACCAACTCTGGCTGGTTTCAAAGAGAGGAATAAATGCAAATGAAGGATCACAGGAAATCGTCAAATAATATCAACCTTAACGTCCCAATTATAAAAATTATTATTTTTGGAAAAATCAATTAATTAACACGTGTCATACGTGTATCATTGATAGTATCAAAAATAGTGTTCTCTATAGACATTCAGAAATAGACTGGTTACGTTTTTCTACTTTCACGTCCCGTGCATGGTGTACCGAAATAATCGTTCATTAAACGACAAGAAACAAGACAAAATGACAAAAGGAAAGAAATGAGATGAAGTGTCCACATCCGGCAATCAGCTAATAGAGCGCCTACCTACAACAGATTTATACGAGGGTTACTTGATAATTAGAATTCATCGGAACTGTGTTGCAAGATAATTTAGGTTTTCATTTCACCACTAATTAGGCGCCAAATTTGGACAATCTTGAAGAATGCGCATTCGGCAATTTAAAACCACACCACCTGCCTGTTGTCAAATTGTTTTCGGGAAATCTTGATTCATTTTGCCGATAATGGAATTGTGGATTATGTTTATTTATGTAGACAACACCGCGATTCAGATCGGTATCAACCAAAATGGAAAGGTCAGTTGATTTACCAAACCCAAATATTCAAATAAACTGGAAATTTATTCCAATCGAAATTTGATGCAAACTTTTACAAATGGAGTTTGAATTGGAAATTGGTATGATCGTGGAATTATCATTGGAAATTACACTGTTGGTTTAGATTTTCGAAACATTGCTTTACAGCTAGAAATGCGTAAGTAAAAGGGAGATTTCATTAAAAATAGGTTATTCAATGGTTAGGTTGAAATTTTAAAATCTCAAGGATTCGAAAAAGTTTTGGAATACAAATTTCGTTGGAAATTTTCGTATTTATTCCTGGAAAGCTATAAACAGTTCCCAATTCCCATGAAAACGAGAAATTATCCAGTCGATAATATATTATGACAGTATTTCATCGACAAATGGGTATGATTGCGTAAAAGTTTCACTGATTCTGAACAACTCGTGATTTTTAGTAATTTTGGCAAGACACAGAACCATTTTTTAAAATCCCCAATTTTCGCATTTTGACGCATTTAAAAATATATTTCATAAAAATTAAGGCAATTCTTTCATTAAAAAAATTGGCTGAGTAGCCGGACTTATGGAGTATGTGAATTTTGTAACTTCCAAAACACCTTATTTCACGATGAAAGTCTCAACAAGTGGTTTTTAGTCATTTTTTAACTTTAAAAACCTCTTAGAAAATACTTTATTTTAGTTTTTAAGCTACTTTAAAACTCAATTCAATCTATGTAAGTACTTATTCTAGTTGAATTTCTCATGAAGAGTTTTAAAAAGTGAACAATTAACAATAATGATAATAAACATTATTTAGCATTAAGCTCCACAATGGCTATTTACCTAACAAGTGTGGAAAATGAATTTTTCGGCACTAGTCTGCCGTTCACCGCTGGTGCAGAAAAAAGATTTTCCGCAAGAGTTAGGTAAAATAGTTTTTCTACAAACGTTCGGAAATAAATGCAAAGTCCAAAAAACAAATAAATAATGATAATAATGTCGGAATGTCAGATAGTTGATTTACACGTTGCCAAGCCATTAGAACACACTCGGATCAGGGCTTCAAGCAGCTTTTAGTTTATGTGCTATGCTACTGAAGTATGCGTGCCGAAAACTTAAGTTTGCGTGTCGAAAAATTTTTCCGCACTAGTGCGGGAAAGCTTATTTTTGGCACGGATATTGGTTCGGAAAATTGATTTTTCCGCACGGCTGTGGACAAATAACTGATAGAATCCTTTAACCTGTGGGGACTTGAGGCAATACCTGCTACAACACAATGTGTATTAGAGGAGTGAATGAAGACCTTAGGTTGGAGTGCTGCTCAGCTTACAAAGTACTTGGGAGTACTACTTACGAAAGCAGGAAACCATATCAGTATATGGAATGGAAAGATACGAAAAACGAATAAACAGTATCGAAATAGACTTCTGGTGGAGGGAGAGCATGACGGTCAAAGCGATAAAAGACCGGAAACTCCAGAATCCGAGAAATCATGGACGTTCAAACATCTCACATGGTCACATGGATGGAGGAACACCTCGAGGAACACCGACTATCTAACCAAATTTTTCCATGGAGACACAAGCCCGCAGAAAGAGGGGAAGACAAAGGCTTAGCTGATGAGAAGGAGATGGCAGGATTGAGAAATGGAGACAAGGAGTCGGGAGAAGTCGAAGGACGTTTTTTGAACCGATTCAACAAGCTGATCAGACTTTGTTGGAGTTAATTTTTTGTTGTTTATAAAAATAAGCCAACGTGAAAATCGGAAGTTTTATCATCGTTTATTCAATTTTATTTTGGATTTTTCAGACGTTTGTTAGATTTTGTCAAGCGTTTTGTTTCTGATTGTTTGTCTTGGTTTTCAATTATTTAGTAAATTATCATTTAAACGAATATCAACGTTTATTTGGAATTTGTATATTTTTTGTTAGTTTTTCTCATGTTCCTGATTGTTTGACTTATTTATCAATTTGTTGTTTTGGATTTGTGTTACCCTCAACTTATCATTATTCTTCACAAATTAAAACAAAAATGTTTGAACAATTTAATCATTTATTTTTCCCATTTAGAAAAAAATAAACCTAGATGGAAATTGTCGCTTTTGGGAACTTTTGTCAACGTTTATTCATCATAATTTACGATTTTTCTATTGTTTGTTAGTTTTTCTTATGCGTTTTGTTTCTGGTGGCTTCCAATATCCTTTTACTTTGGAGTTAAGTTGGTCTCTTGATATTTTTTGGTGCGATGAACAGTTTTCGTTTCAAGAAATAAAAGTCATTTTGATGCATGACAAAATCTGATAATATGGTTTATAAGTTTTTTTTTTTTTTTATTATTGAGTTTTCAAGAAAATGTTATTTGAGAAATTTGGTTATTTTACAGTCCTGTCTCATATTAAAAGAAAAACCCCTGTATATTTCGACAAAAACTGTAAGAATGAATGTTTAATCTTTTCTTCATGTCAAATAAAAAAAAAATGTTTGCGTGAAACTTGGAGTAAGAACCCATTTTAGATTAACTTTTTCGATGTTTTTCTAGTCCCTTGTCTGATTCTTTAGTTCGATAAATGCGTTTCTAGAACTTTTTCAAATTATTTTTAAATCTTTGAAAGCTTTTGGAAAAAACTTTATGTCAAATTTCAAGCATAAATGGACAAGGCAGATTCACTGATATTATGTATATTTTAGAAAATACAATGCTGGATAAAAAGTGGAGCGCATGAGATGATCAGATCACAATATAAAGAGAATTCGAATCATAATGTTCTCAAATTACAATATTTTCATTTTGTATATATTCGAAAATGTCAAGGCCTTTGTGCACCCCGAATTTGCTTTTTAACCAACAACTATCAACATTATATTTGTCGTTTCTATTATTCTCATCAATTAATTAAGTCTCGCTTCGCATGCGAGAAAAAACACAATACCGTAGAGTCGGGTCTCTGGAACACATAAAAAAAAATGTTTGGAAATCATTCAAAAAAAAGACGCAGTGTTTATTCTTACAAAACGAAAACAGCACATGAAATTGTCCCTAAAAATACAAACGTACTTCCAAAATGTATGAGTACGCATCAAAAATAACTTTTGAAAAACTTGACAGCCTGTAGGTATATATATATATATATATAGCTGAAGGACAGTAACGGGGCTACTGGTAACTACGCAGTTAGGGTTAACTATATATATATATATATAAATATATATATATATGCTGGCCGAATTCCCCAAAATCTCTTGTCGCTTCCATTCTGAAACACCCTGTATATCCTGATGCTTTTGCTTCGGAATTTGTTTCATCATTCATCATTAATCATTTTATCAATAGACCCAGCAAAGTTCCATGAATACATTCAAGGAATCAATATAGACACCCCCGTGCAATTAATTTCTAGCATTATACCTTCAAACAAAGAGAAATCTCATAAACGTCATACGAGATCATAAAGATACAGTGCTAAAACTAAAGATAGAGCCAAGATTCTCAAAATGAACGTGGCGAACACATGTTAGGGTCGATTATAAGTATTTGTAAATGTGGTAGTTCTGCAGAGAACTAAAAGACCACGATGAGGCGTGGGATGAAATTTTGGGTTAATGGATTTTAAAGGTTCCACATAATGTGACTTGATCGGTTGAATAATGGTTAATTTATGAGACAGGCGTGTCTCGCTTGATGCAGAACTTGATAATGTCCTGATACATATGCATTAAAGATTTGCTAGAACACATGAAAAGCTGTGCGATTATAAAAAAACAAGATTTTGACACCTAGTGCTTTAAAAGAAATTGATTTGGATAACCACCGACTCTTACCTTTCTGCCTGCTGATTGCCTTCATTGTTTTTATTCCCATCCCTGTATAGGGCCTCAATATGTCTATATACATTGACTAGAAGCGACTTTTTTGTACGCAACACACACTAATAAGCACGTCCTGCGCTGAATTGATCGAACACTTTCGCTTATGTACAACTAGTAAAATTAATAAAAACATAAAAAAGATCACAGATAAAGTTAAAATAAAGTTTTGCCATTCTGGCTGGTTTCAGAATTTGTCCAATTGCTTTACGTTGTCACTGAGCTATTTCGGTGCGCGTTAAAAATAGGCTCGCCATTCATGATGTTTTCACCACATTCACAAAGTCCGAGGCAACTAACTTGGGAATTTTCTTATCCTAGCTCCGTGAAATTCGGTCAGAAAAGTCACTAAAGCACTATAAGTTGACACTGGTACTACTTATCAAGCCCAGCCAAAGTTGATTTAAAGCAGTTGCATAAACGACACAAACACCGATACACCGGTAGTACTACAAGGTTGTACTTAACCTTCAATTTCAACAAAAGTCTTGGTACCGAGAACAGATACAAAAGGTCTGTACAAAAGAGCGAGCACCTGCAAGACCGCCACACTCTGTGTTATGAATTGGTGTATGTTTGGCTTAGGAAACGCGCTCGTCCCCACCACTATGTTCTGAAGTTATGAATGAATAGCCTCGACTTGGTTTTCGTCGACGTAGCGAGCCTCGTAGATGACGATGTTTGGTTTTTGTCGTTTTTGTGTCACTATTGACATGCTGTTCCCAAAGGCACTAATCTGGTTTTGCTTTATTTTGAACGGTGCTAATCCTGGGATTAAAATATCAACAGATTTGCATATGGTTTTCGTACTATTGACACAAGCTATGCATATTGGCGATTCTTTTAGTTCTTGTTGGAGCCACAATCAGTCTTTATTTTTTTTTAAATCTATTGTTTCAACCTCATTAGACCACATAGATAGGTAATCAATCAAGAACAAAAACATAAAACCCTAATAACAGTGACCATTTTAACATTTTATGTTTTTTCTTAGACTTCATGTTCTGATTTGGCAGTCGTTTGATTGTTTTGTATCCCTTCAGATTATTCTATAAGAAAAATGAGTAATATCAAGATGAAGCCTAAAAATAATCCACTATTTGAAATATTTTTTTTTTCGTGTTGTTTTATTTTTTTTTATCATCTTAAAATTATTTTAAACAATAGAAAGACTCAATCCTGAAAAACCAACCAACAATTTTCCTATTTTTTTTCTGGTTCAAATGATTTCAATTTCAGCATTCGAAAACTTTGCTTTGGTTCAATTTTTCGCTTTTAATTTAATTTAGTTAATAGAAATAGAAGCAAGACTTACATAACATAGCACAGCGTAAAAAGCAATCGATTTTTGAACAGATTTTTTGTTCCTTTTCAAGTATTTTATTATTATTATTATCGAGGAATTTGGCTATCTTTCGCATATACACTGTGGGCCAAATCAAGTTAGACCCTAGTTTGATCCTTAATAACTTTTTTGTTTGTTTATGGATTCAGATGAATTTTGGATATAATATTGGTCCATATGTTCTGGATGTTCCACCAAAATTGAGTTTTCGAATTTTGGACAGGACCGGACTTACGACGTTTTGCAAAAACGAACTGCGCTACGTACAGACCAACTGATATATTTTTTGAGAAGGACATTAGTGGTATCCTGATAATATCAATATTTTAGAACCATAACCTAAGAAACTATGTTTTTTTCTATATGATGGTGCTTGTCGGCATTAAAACTATTTCACTTCATTTTGATCAAAGTTTCTTAAAATTTCATAGCAACGTGGATTGTTTGTTAGAGATTTGTCGATTTTTTCACATTTTAGATTTTTTAATTTGGAAAAAAAAAATACCCAATTATTATTATTTTTTTTTTTCGTTTTTAAACTTTGTTTAATTTCACTCGATAATTTGAAAGGGGCCGCAACATTGCCGTGCAGAAATGTTCTTTTCCATTAATCGTTTGATCGAGATTTTATCTTTCATAGATAAAACGATGTCTACGTATTCAAAATCAAACAGGCAAACTCGGGAATCTCAAAAATGTTAGCAATTTTCAACAAACCATCCACTTTGCAATGGAATTTCAAGAAATTTTGATCAAAACGAAGTGAAATAGTTTTAATGCCGACAAGCACCATCATATATAGAAAAAATCATAGTTTCTTAGGTTATGGTTCTAAAATATTGATATTATCAGGATACCTTTTCCCACTAATGTCCTTCTCAAAAAATATATCAGTTGGTCTGTACGTAGCGCAGTTCGTTTTTGCATCGAGCTTAAATGCACCAATTTTATAAAAACGTCGTAAGTCCGGTCCTGTCCAAAATTCGAAAACTCAATTTTGGAGGAACATCCAGAACATATTGACCAATATCATATCCAAAATTCATCTAAATCCATAAACAAACAAAAAAGTTATTAAGGATCAAACGAAGTTCTAACTTAATTTGGCCCACAGTGTAAATTATCACAAAAACATCAGATCCTACCAAACAAATTTTTAGTTTTGAATCCACTTCCTTTGTTTGTATTTTTTTATTTGCTTTCCTTTTAAACCTAAAAAAAATCAGTTGACCATAGAAACTACTTTTTTTCCATTTCACAGTTTAAACGTTTTTAGTTTTTATGGTACTTTGATCTTTTGCTTTCTCTTGGGTTTATTTTATAAAAAAAAAGGAAGAATTTAATAAAATAACAATTTGGTGTTTTTTTTAAGTTTGGATATGTTTTTAGTTTGTGAATACATTTCTTATAATTTGCATATTATAATCAATGATTTTTCTTCAAATTTTTTTAAAAATCTATCGACCATAGAAACTATTTTTTATTCATTTCACAGTTTCAACTGTTTTATTGTCATTTATTTTTAATTATTTTTCAGATTTTTATTCATTTCAAATTTGGACGTTTTTAGTTTTTGAATAAATTTGCTGTTGTTTCCCTTAAAAATATTCTATAAAATAAAACAAAGACACATAGCAACAGCACCTTGAAAACCAATGAGCTATTGAGAATATGTTTTTTTCTGGTTTTTAGTAACTTTGCTGTAGTCTACTTTCTTCAAAATATTTTTTCAATTTTCCATTTATTTCACAGTTTAAACGTTTTTAATTTTTGAATAAATTTGCATATTTGTATCGCCTACACCAACACCGCATCGCAACACCTTGAAGAACCAATGGACTATTGAAAATATGTTTTTATTTTTTTTTTAAGCTAATATTGAAAATAGTTTTTTGACCTTCGACGTTTCTATTTATTCAAAATAATTGCTGTCATCTACATCCATTTTTTTTTTATTTTCCTTTGCAATTCTATAGTCTCTTACTTGTAATAAATTCAGTACCTGGATTTTTTTTTATTCAAAAATTATCCTTGACTAGTATTTTAAATTGCGCTCATTTTGATGTGGGAACATTTTATACAGGGTGTCCCAAATTTGAGATATTGAGACATTTAACAAAAGAAAAAACAAATGAAAAGTTGAAATTTGGCACGTATGTGTAACTTGATTTATAAAAAAAATTAGGGTTATCATTTAAAAAAAAAAATTCTTGAAGTCATATTCCAAATTTGGAAGACCCTTAGCAAAATATTTTTTTAAATTGAACGTTTTAATTTACAAATGGCATTGCTGTCGTTTTGCATTCAAAATGTTATATTTTCCTTTGCAATATTTTATGTAATGAAAAATTATAGAAAGATTAGACTTTTAAAAATGAATCGCATTATCGAGAATATTATTTGTCTTTTTTATGAACATGTTTAACTTTCCCTTAAAATTATCTAAATAAAACCAAGAACTAAAAAAAACAAAGCCCTAAGAAAAGTAACGTTTGTGTCGCTTGAATTCAACATTTTTAATTTTCTTTTGCAATAATCTATAAATAGAACAAAAAATTACAGAAACATGAAAAATTAAATAAAACGCAGAGAAAAATTGTGTGTTCGTTCTTGAGTTAAAACGTTTTAGTTGTCAATAATTTTTCGGAGAAGATTAAAAACAGTTACAAGTTTAATTTTAAGCAGCTTTCCCTGGAATGGTTTTTAAAATCAAATTAAGAATTACCAAAACTGGAAATATTTTGAAAATAATATCGAATTGTGAATATTACCCATTATAAAATGAATAAAAACTATACTAGCTATACATGTACGTTGTACGCCTTTATATCATATTTCAATAACCTACAGAAAAAAACTACATCTTCATCTTCATCAAAAATCAAGCCAAATTTAATAATTATTTTCAAAATATTTCATAATCTTTCAACCCATTTCAAAAACAACCATAAAGCAATTGTACATTTCCTTTTGGAACGGGTTTAGTAAATTTAATATTGAAATAATTTCCTTAATAACCCAATTTCGGTATTCAAAACCATAGCCAAGCAAAACCACATGGAAGCCTCGCAAGTTCCTATATAGCCTCGAGTCAGGTACGACGGTACGTGGAGTAGTACGCAACTTCCGGCGAAATGATGGTGAGGGTGGCTGCTGTTTCCACTTCCGGCGGTCGGGGTTCTCTTTTTGCCCCCTGTTGTGACGATGTTCTCCGATTTTACTACGGAACGTAAAACGTTTGTACCTGTCTGCATTCAATAGATAGAAATTTGCTTACGTTACAGGCATAGAGGCATAATGCAGTACGGTTATGGTATATTTTTTGTGATCGCTAGGGTTGTTTTGATGTGTTTTGACTGATCATTGTGATGCTAGCAAAAATTGTTAAAAACACTTCGCTTTGTGATTTCGTTTTATAGTTGTACTCATTGACCTCTAACCCTTGGTTAGAGGTCAATGGTTGTACTAGTTTTTTTTTCAGAATTTCCAATAAATCTTCACCAAAATATTTTATAATAAACACTAGGTACGTCATTCTGCTCCATTTGCCTTGGTCTTGGATTTAGTTCTTCCTTAAAAAAAGCCAGTTTTTTCATTCATTGAATTTTATTATACACTTTGAAAATTAACTTCCAAGTTGTTGATGTCGTTTTTCAGATTTTCTATGGGTCCACTTTCATTGTTTATTTATTTTTTAGACATTTTTCATGATCTTACTGAAGAGCTTTTCTAAACCAATCTGAGGTTATTCTTGTATTGACTACTAGTTTATACTTCTAATCTGAATAAATAGGTACCTACTACTTCGTAGAATTTACTTCATGTAAAAGTTTTCTAGAAATAAGAGCAAACACTCTTTTTAATCATACCGCCCAATGTTTCCATTGTGAATCTTTTTAACTTTTTTATTTTCCAAAAAATTTAAATAGTTTTTATAGCAAGATATTGAAAATTATTTTTGGTTGAATATTTTTTTTTCTTTCAATTGGCATATTGAAATAGAAAGAAGACAGATAAATAATTGAAGATGAGGAAAGAAACTTTTTGTATAGCTATTATTTCATTAAGGGTTGTAATAAACTGAACAGTATTTAATTCATTATGTACAGTATAATATCACAAGCAGTCAGTATAATATTGTAGAAGACTCAGTATTTCTGTTAAAATGATAAGTAAAAATGGAATTTTTGAGCAGTAAAAGTACTATTTGGCCTGTATTTCTATGTTCACTATTGTGATTCTAATGGTCAGTAAAAATTTATGAAATGTCAGTATGACTTAGCTGGTAATAATTCCACAAATGTACAGTAAGAAATAATAAATGGCCAGTATGCAATAGTCAGTATAATTTTAACTAACTCAAACTAACCCAAACCTGATACACATAATACCAATACAGAACACGTCAATTATGATATATAATAATAATTGTAATATGTTAACCTAGTGCTAACCAACGAGCCGCTGCATATTTTTCATCAATTTCTATTACCAACACAAACTAACCCTAACTAACCCAAACTAAATCCGCCTCTCAAAGGAACCTGTCTGACTACTTCATCATGACATAAAGGCAGAGTGTTTTCTCTTTACTAAGTTGTTTTTTGTTGTGAAAATGTTTGTATTCATACGAAATAAAATATATGACCAACCATTCATTATTTTACTGTCGCTTTATTTTATGAACTGTCCATCATTTTTACCAGGCATTTACTAATTTATTTGATCGTTTTTTTTATGATACTGACTCTTGATTATTAATATCTACCATTTATTATTTTTACTGACCACTTCTTTATGTTACTGACCCTTCATTATTTTTACTGACCATTTCTTTATATTACTAACCGTTAATTATTTCAACCGACCATTTATTATTATACTGACCATTTATTATTTTTACTGACCACTTCTTTATGTTACTGACCCTTCATTATTTCAACCGACCATTTATTATCATACTGACCAAGGGAAATAAAATAATGGCAAAGAGTACTGTCCATAAAATTGAAATACTGACCCTTTAATTTGTTGCCTTTCATTAATTTTCATTAAATCTCGTAGAAAAATACCAGAACTGTGAAAATCAGGTATGTATAGTGAGATCAAAAAACTGTATACCTACAGTGTGTCTGCTTAAGTTGGCCACATATGGGAAACTTTTTTATTATTAATTTTAGGAAAAAAAGTTATTCTTTATAAAAAGTTCAGCATGTTCCAAAACCTAAAATGCAACCATCAGATATTACATTTTTTCAGTCGTATACGAGGTTTGTCAAAAAATATGAATTTCACTCAAGAGTAAAATTTGACAATATCGAAAATTGTTATAAAGAAAAATAAACACTACCATTAAAATGATTGTTTTTTTCTTTTTTGAATTTATTAAATTTTATAAATAAATTAATATTAAACAGTAATCTCTTACTTTAATTATTGGACATTTAAATCAATGCATTAATTCAAATGAAAAAATGTAATATCTGATGGTTGCATTTTAGGTTTTGGAACATGCAGAACTTTTTATAAAGAATAACTTTTTTTCCTAAAATTAATAATAAAAAAGTTTCCCATATGTGGCCAACTTAAGCAGACACACTGTATAGGCGGTAAAGTGGCAAGTTTCAAAAATACATCCCAAATAGAACCAACATACCTTATTTGGAGAAAATTCGTTGATAAATAATAAAATCATGCAATCATGATCTCCCAAAATCATTTTTTTCTCTAAATCTCTTGAATGAATTCAAAATAAAACCTACGGACTATTTGAACAAAATATTTTGAAAAATAACGAAATTTTGCAAAAATAACCCTCCTAAATTAAAAATAAATCTACTACATACCCCACAGAACCTACATAAGAAATTTTAACAAAATCCGTTGAATAATAACAAAATTATGCGAACATAACCTCAATAAATCAATTTTCCCTTAAAATTTCTTATTCAATTTAAAAATATAACCTAAACATACCCAATTTGAACAAAATCTTTCAAAAGTTAACGACATGATGTAAACATAACCTCAATGAATTCAAACTGAACCAAAATAGAACGTGTATACCGACTTTGAACAAAATTCATCAAGAAATAACAAAATTTGGCTCACAAAATTGAAGATACATCAACTAAATATACCCATAGAAGCCACATATCAAATGTTAACAAAATTCGTCGAAAAATAGTGAAATTATGCAAACATGACCTCACTAAATCATGTTTTTTGAACATTTCTCAATTGACTCAGAAATATAACCCACGATCTCAATTTGAACAAAATCCATTGGAAGATAACGAGACTATGCAAACATAACCTCACTACATCAAAACCGAACCTTTATTTACGAAATTTGAATCAAATTAAATGAGAAATAACAAGATTTTGTAAACATAACCTCAATACATTCAATTTTTGTCTGGTTCATTTTTCGTCGGTCTATTTCTGCGACTAAGGCTAATCACCGACTCCAGGGAATTTGTCTTACCCTATCTGGTAATTTTGCCGAATCCCTCTTAGTAGAGGGTAGGGTTCTTTAACGTGTCAACATCCATGACGTTGGCCCGCCCGGGGATCGAACCTAGTCGTCCTGCGTGAGAAGCCGATGCATTAGCCACTGCACCACAACGCCGATTCCAATTCAATCAAAAATACACGTATTTAATAATATAGACACTGTACAAAAAACTTCAATTTAATCTTACAACGCCCTCTATTAGAATCGGTTAAAAATAATTTTACTGTCCAGCCATTGCCTAGCCTTAGAAACGTCTATATACTTTCTATTCTCTGTGGAGGCAGTAAAATTGTGTTTATGTCGGGTCGGCAGAAAAATATTCTCTTTCTTATCAATGGAGCTCTTCTTTCCAGCCTCAGCCAATGAGGCCTTGTTCGAGATGCTAAGAGCACCTGGCAAGAAGACGACGGGTAGTCGTATAGTGCAAAACCGGAAACGTGCATCTACGATAACAAGAGTCGTGCTCGAGGAACCAAACGCGCTAGCACTTTCAAGAAGGCACAGGACTTCTACGCAAAATACCGTAAGACTCTGGTGCAGGCTATCATTGAAGGTCGTGAACTCCACGAGCCTCCCAACCGCCTATCGGGGAACTCAAAGACCTGGTCCGCACTTTCAACCTCATAACACCGAGGAGGTAGGAGAGCGCCAAAGGCTGGTCGCCGTCTTCACAGTAATCCTGGACCCTGACCCTCGAATCCTGAAAGATCGACGACAGAAAGAACCCTGGCAACTGGCACCCTATAACTATATAGGATCCGCCCCGCAGCTCCTATTCCATCGAGTGCTGATCACCCGGAACCCGCCGGATTGGTAAAGCCGTCTGCCTCCCCACCCACAGCTTCATCGAGTTGGAAAGGACAATGTCCAAGGTTCTGCATGGCCAAGGTTCTGCTCCTCGACCATTACATCAAAGGGTGGATCCAAGAGAGCAAGGCTCACAATGTAGTGAGCCTGGACAACCGGAAAGCCTCCGATACCAGTGTCACCACGCTATCCAGCCCTCGTCAGAATAGGGATCGAACCTCAGGTGAGAAACTACCCCCTTTACAGCCTACAGAGCTGCTGCGATGCCATTTATGCTGGACGACGTGGGTCAGTTTTCCGAACGTCGTGCCATCTACTGCCATCTCCAATCCCACCTCCAAACGCCCGCTTTCAATCTCCAAAAGCGGTTTTCAGCCGTCTAACTCCTGTCGACATTCAAATACCTTGGTCAGCACTTTCGCCCCACTGGAATCCTAGATCTGGCTTAATAATGTCAACAAAGCTTCGCCAAAGCTTGACCAAAAGATGGAAATCCTGAGGACGCACCTCATGCCGAAGCTCCTCTAAGACTTGCAGAATACGCAAGTCACCGCCGGTATTCTCAAGGACGCCAACCAACTCATCAAATACACAATCAAGAGCATCCTCCACCTGTCTGGGCACACTTCGGACAACCACATGTATGCCTCTCTCAGGGATAGGGTCTAAGGATATATTTTCTGTATTATGGTATATTTTGTTTTTCTATACATACTGAGATGTATTAAATTGTATGATTACTTATATTATACAGTTGGCCTGTATTTCATTTTTTCTTTGTGAATAGATAATTCTTTGGTTCAGTGGTGTATTATTTTTGGCATTCTTTTTTTTATTTTTTTAAATATTATCTAGCTTTCGCTATAGTAACCGGTTGCATTTGTTCTAGGAAACTAGGACTTGCTTTTGGTGGTGTGAAAGACACGTTGTATAGTCATAAATAATAATTGTTAATTGAGACCATATGAAAGTGGAGAGTGGAGGAAGTTCAAAGAAAAACAATAATTAGGGCATAGTGTGTGTCTCCAATCACTTAATTAACGAGGTCGACGATTTCCGACGTTGATGGCAACTTGAAAATATAAAAAAAAAAAACGTTGAAAGGTTACACCCTACCTTTACGTTAGGGGTTTCAAGGAAAAATTAACTGGAACTAAAATTTTAAACACAAAAGAAGTACCTGGTATGTTATAACAAATCGTTTCCAGATCTTAAGTGGGTGACCTTGACAAGCCGCTTTCTTTTAATCTGATTAAATCTAAATTCTTTAGTTGGAAGATGATTAGATCTATCTGATCCGACTTCCAAATCGAAACTTGATGATAGATGAAGAAAACAACATCTTACCAATATTAAGATATGGATATTAGAGGTGAGGGTGGTACATACACAGCACCTTCAAGAGGAGAGGTTACTCTCTTGGGTCGTCCTTGTCAAGCAATTCTCCCGTATACCGCAGTTTCACCAAGGTGCTGATTGAGAACTTCACCTAGCTTCGTGATTTCGATTGTGAGTGGCTAGCTCCATTCCACCGCGACCACTAGTGGGTCTATTGTGGCTCACAACATTGCCAGGTTATTCAGCCATGAAGCCCAGTCCTTTGAACAGACTGATTGCCGCCCTGGGTGAGGCATTGTTCGAGCATTTGCAGTAATCCGAGGACTCCCAAAGATATTTTGTCGGAGGCGAGCAATATGTCTGGCTGTCTTCTCCTCCAGGCAAAGTCTGCATTCGGTGTCCTCAGTGAGTCCCATTCATTTTACAGACAGTGACCGGTGTTTAAGCCCATCGCTACTCAAATTTCCTGTTTGTTGAGTTCCAGAATTTCTCTGGCGCGTTTCTTTTGTGGTTCAAAGTTAAATTATTTTGAGTGTGTGAGCAGGTTCCTCCAGTTTTGTAGAAACTGGTTATCCATCCATGAGGATATTTCGGCAGACGCGACATTATATGCGATACCTAGGGCCGACTCTGGTCCAATGAAGTCGCTGGTCGCTGGTCGCCGCTTCGCGTGCAAGTCGGTCTGCAACTTCATTTCCTTCGTATCCTATGTGCCCACGTACCCATACCAGTTTAACATGATAAGCTACGCCAAGCTTGTTTGGTGCATACTGGTCAGGGCCTCACTGTCTGAGAATATTTTCATTGTGGTAGCCGTCAAATCGTCATCAAGCATACATTGGGCGCCAAGTTCAATAGCTGATGGTTCAGCTTGGAATATTGTAGCTAATTTGCCCAGGTTGTGTGATATTACTGATATTTCAACTTTCTCCTGGCTACAATAGGCTCAAGATCCTGCGCCGAAGGGCGTTTTAGATCCGTCCGTGTACCAGCAGGTGACAGCTCTTGTTAGGCTGAAGAGGTCCTGTGTCTACTTTTCCCGAAGGGCGATAAGTATGCCATAGTTTTTCCTGCTCATGGTTCTGATGGGCATGACATCAGCTAGAGTACGATGGTCCTCTTATTCTCTGATCAGTCTGTTGGATGATACTGTGTCCGCCCTGCTACCTCTGTGGTTAGCTATGATCCTTTAAGTTGCCTTTCTCGCCACATTTTTTAGCACAATGTGTATAGGAGGGAGAATTTAGCTGGCATTCAAGCGCTGTGGACGGTGTGGTGCTGAAGCTCCACAGATAGGCTGGCTATGTAGACTTGTTAGTTTGGCTCTAGAGGTGCTTTGATTGCCCTTCACTTACGAAACTATGGCACCGTGAGTTATCATCGATCTGACGACATATAACCAGTAGATTTGCTTGCTAGCCATTGAAGGCCCACCATGGGGATTGAACCCAAGTCCATCAGGGATCGTCCCCTCAAGTCAAAAGCCTTGCATGCTCGATCACAGAATCCCCAGTCCCCATCCTACCAACATTTCTAGAACAAAGTTGACAGCAATTGTTTCATGGAGAACACCACTTATGAAAAGGTTAAGATCAAGATTATAGTAGCTGTTAATTTACTTGATAGTCTGCCTCGAAAGAAAGAAATCTTTAAAGATTACAGCAGACTACATTGCTACAAATGGTTCAATATAATTTTTACTAAAGAAAAATAGTCTGGATTGTGAAATAAATGGATCAAAAAACTATAATGGACACTGTCTGAATGGACTAGAACTCAAACGCATAGGAAAACTGTCCTGATGATCTTGCTTCGACTAATTATGATGGAACCGTGGTTACCTTACAACTACGATGTTGCAAACTTAAGTCGTTATGACATGCCTATAACCCCTCAATATGTGCTATAGCTTTTTAAAAAATGAAATGAATACCTACTGACTAAGACATCATCAATCTGTCGAACGTGATCAAAACAGGACAATGAGCTTCTGTACAATTGATACATCAGAATGTTTTGTGTTAAGAATCTCATTATGCTTTCAGTACGCGTTGCGTTGTTCAGCAGTCAGTTTCAACCTAAATTATAGATAAACCACGTAGCAGTACCTAGGTACCTATAATACATATAATCAGGCAAATAGAAACGTCGATTATTTGTGATTGCCACTGCTACACGGTCTATGTTACAATTACGGTTGGGACTCAATAACAAAGCTCGCGAGAGATGATGTGAAATTACGGATCTTAATTTTGTTTAAAAATTGTCATAATTGGCTAATTAACTCGCGGCCTGATAATACCGGATGTTTGTAGCGGTCCAAGGCTATATTAAATATTGACGTATTGTCCATTTGGGTACTGGCCATCATAATGAAATGATTTTTTGCTATTTTATGATTTATCAAATTAGTTTTATAGATACCTGATGATATCAGACAAAATTTATGTTGAAATATAAATAGTTGCTTTCAAATAATATGACGAATGTAACTGTAAAACAATACGTGAGTCGCTACTTTATTTGGGCTGATTCGAATTTTTTTCTATCTTGAACCCATTATAGGAAAATATTAACAAAACAAATTGCCATCCAAGACAGCTCAAAATTTGTTAAAGCTAAAAAAAGTATTTTTGTTCTACCTATAAGGGCATCTGAACTATAGTGTCGTCCCATACATACTACAGTGAAAGAGATCTGGAAAATATCTCTTCGAACCCAGCTCTGCACCCACAGTCACTATCTAATTAAATCTAGTTTTTAAAAAATTCATTAAACTAATAATGTTTCGCAATTTTATGATGAAAATTTTAAAAAACAATAGAAAAAATAATGACGTGCACTCCAAAAAATGAAACGAAATCCGCGAAACAAGATTACCAAAAAACTAAAAAAAAATGGCTCGTGCTATTTTATTTTTAATTATTTTGCCTAACTTGTTTCTATTATTAAATGGTTGTAGAAAAGTTATACTATTCTACTCACGGGTAATAGCTATGCTATTCCTCACTCGGATGATTACACCACACTCCATCCTTGTGAGTATTAGCCATCATTCCCCGCTCGTTGAATAATATACTATTTCCACACACATCGTCATTACATATCAAAAATCATAAAACCTGTCCCAGACGCGTTTTTTTAAATATTGAATATTTCACAATATTTTCGAAACATTTCGTTTAATGTATGATTCTTAAGCGTACCACTTGTGTTTTTTTCTAATTTCTCGATCAAGTTCCAAATTGAACCTACATTATCTACTTTGAACAAAATCCTTTGAAAATAGCAAAATTACGCCAACATAACCTCACTAAGTCAATTTTTGTCAAGTTTCTTGATCAAAACCCAAATAAGAACCTACAATATCTTATCAAAGCAAAAATCCTTTGTAAAATAACAGAATTATTCAATCATAATCGCAATAAGTCAATTTTTTCAAATTTCTTGGTCAAATTCCAAATAGGACGAGAACCTAAGTATATAATATCTAATTTGAACAAAATTATGCAAGCATGACCTCACTTGCTCAATTCTGGTGAATTTCTTGATATAAAGCCCCTAATTACGCCCCGCATATTATTAGAATAATCGAATTTAAACAAAATCCTTTGTAAAATAACAAAACTATCCAAACATAACCTCACTATGTCTTTTTTATTTATTGATCAAATCCCAATTATAACCTACATATTATGCAATCTAGACAAAATCCTTTGGACAATAACAAAACTATGCAAACATAACCTCACTTGGTCAAATTTTTGTTAAATTTCTTGATCAAACCCCAAATCAGGGACACTAAGTGATTTTTTTCTTTTTTTTTAATCAAATTCGAAATAGAACCACATATATTATTATTATCTAATTCAAATTCTTTTGAAAAATAACAACTATGCAAACATAACCTCGCTTTGTCATTTTTTCAATTTTTTTGATCAAATCCCAAATGGAACCTGCATACCTAATTCCTGATTTGAACAGAATCCTTTGGAACATAAGAATATTACTCAAACATAACCTCGGTAGGTCAATTTTTTTATCAAATCCCAAATAACACCTAAGCCTACATATCTGATTTGAAAACAAAACTTTACAAACATAACCACTCTTTATCATATTTTATCAACCTTTAGAATTAAGAGAATTTTAATATTTATTCAACATGTAAGTATGCCTTCTCTAGACTTTCACAAATAATCGAAGACCAAAATTAGCCAAATCGGTCAAGCCGTTCTCGAATTTCAGCGAGACTATTCTCTTCAACTAAAAAATATATATATTTTTTAATTATCATTCAAAAACGCTAAAAAAAATTATGATTCGGGTTTTAATGATTTGAGAGGCATGAGTGGGAAGAGACCGATTCAAAATTATTTTTATGCCTTTCTGCTAATAGTCAATGAACCTATTTAATTTAATATCAATAATAAAATCCTCGAAATTGTTTTTTTATAAATTATGTTTAAACAGAGTGAAAAAAATAAGTCTAAAGATAATTAATACCTATAGAGGTAATTCAAGATAATAAAAAAAATCACTTCGTCACAAAAATAACACATTGTGTTGGTGTATCATAAGTCATAATCAAAATAGGTGATAGCTGATTAAACACACATTTTCAATATTTAGATGTTTTGGAGAAAATACAATTAGGAGAAAAAAATTTGATTAATTACAATTTTACTACTCAATCTAAAAATCAACAAAAAAAATATGTTTTTTTACATAATTTGTCTATCAAATTTATTATTTGTAATTAGTTTTTTTAGTGTTTAAACAATTATTTGTTAATAAACAAAATTGTAGATAAGCAGACAGACGGTAATAAACAAAAATGTTTGTTTTGATAGCTCCTGCCCGCCCTTTAAGTTTGTCGATATCTTTTCGAGGCACCCTGTATACATTTTAATTAAGAAAGGTAAAGCTGCTTTTTCTTGTTGGAAATCTGATATTATTGTTGTTGGCAGTCAATACTCCTCAATGAGTTTTTTCAAACGAGTTTAAAAACCGACGAATTAGTAGTTTAAATTCATTTAAAACCAGTCAAGAAAAGATTGAATTCAATAATAAAGTGTCTTAAAGTCGTTAGGTTCATTACTGATATTACAGTGAGTGAGAGATATCTTCCAGTAGCCAAGAAGTAACAAGACCGGATGCGGGATACGTGCAACACAGCGGAAGCTGCGTGGCAACTCGTTAATGTCCAACAATTAGGCGCATGGGTCAATGCATGTCGATATCTTTAGATGATAATGAAGCCAGTCGAAAGTGGAAATTTGACAATTTTGTATTTGAGACTATAATGAAGAATGTCAAAAATAGTAAAACCATACCATATTGAAATGTGTACAAACTTGAATAAATTTCCAAGTTCTGTTTTGGATAGTAATCAACTTGAAAGTTGAAAACAAAATATCTGTTTTCATCTATCTTTTCGGAAACAGTTAATGCGAAAAATCTCATTTTCGCTTTGTATGCAAAATTTGTCAATTTATTTTTTTTTGTTCATCTACCTGGGGGATTATCAATTATTGACCATCTTAAGGGAGTCGAGATGCTTTTCTATGTTTTTTACTTTCTAAGGAACTCTGAGTTTTGTGTTGTTGTGGTTTCAACATTTTTGGATTATTTATTGTTTTCTCCTTCTTCTTTGAAAACATTGTTCGTATTCCTCCACAAAAAAGGAATATGAAAAATTATTTTTGTAATCAATATAAAAATAGTATTCAAATTGTCTTCATTTCCTCCATGAAATCTTTGGAACTGGCTGAAAAAAATTGCAAATAATAAACGTAAAAATCATTAGAAATGAATAAAATTATCTAAACAATGCATACAATCACTTAAAATAAAAATAATATACAAATTATTTTCATTTCCCACGAAATGACTATGAAACTGGTTAAAAAAATAGGAAACAACTGAAACAAGGAAATCAAAAATCATCAAAAATGGAAAAATCACAAAACAAGTTTCAAGAACCATTTTCCTAAGAAAAAAAATTAAATACTTTCAACTCTGAGGTCCTCCGGAAAATATTTCAAGGGATTCTGAAGATTTATTAAGTTCACCTCCAACTTACACCAACATTTTTTTCTCAATTTAACACAAAAATTTACTTTGGAATTCAACACATGGTGTTTTTTTTCTGACGCACTACTTGAAAGTGACGAGTAAAATTGAATTGTTTAAACTTTGAGGTCCTTCATGACATTTTTTCGGGAATATTGAAGTTGTCTTGGATTCACATATTTTACATCATCAATCATCTTCAACTATACGCAAAATTAAACTACCTCTCCAAAATTTCCCAAAAATCCATAGCAGCTAAATCGGGAGGTTGGGGAGTGGCGCTTTAATAACATCTTGAAAAGGAAGGTTTGAGGAGTGAAGCATGTTAATTTCAGGTTTCCAGACCTCTTCTGTTACTTTCCACAAAGTAATTTAAGGATATTTTTCATAACAACTGTATTGTACACTTCTCAATAAAAAAATCTGTAGGACTTGAATCGGGTGGATTGGGAGTGGCGCTGTAATAACATCTTGAATAAGAAGATTTGGGGAGTGAGTCATGCATACCTCTTGTGTCACTTCCTACAAGTGAATTTCTGGATATTTTTCATCACAATTACTGTCTTGTACACTTCGCAAAAAAAATCCATTGGTGTTGATACCGGAAGATTTGGGAGTGGCGCTATAATATATTCTTCGAGAGGGATGTTTGAGGTGTGAGTCGTGGTAATTTCAGCTTTTCAGACCACTTGTGCCACTTCCTACAAGTGAATCTGAGGATATTTTCCATCACACCTATCTTGTACACTTAAATAAAAAAAAAACTGTAGGAGTTAAATAGGGAGGTTTGGGAGTGGTGCTGTGATACCATCTTAAAGAGAGTGTTTTTTTTTGACGCATTTTAACAAAAAATTCTACCCGCTTTTCTCAAATTTGAAGATTTGAGGAATTTATTTCTGGCGCACCGTTGACACTTTTTTCATCAATTTTGAAAAACAAATTTTGTTTTAAATTTCTAATTGGAAAATATAGTGAGTAATTCCTTATGTAGAATTGATTGATGAATATAGATAGAGTATCCAAAATTCTCTTTATAATTTGATATAAAGAAACAACGAGCAGACCATGCAATATTAAGCAATTAACTGCGCAGGTGTTATCTCGAAATTCGTTCTCCATATTATCAATAATTTCACATGGACAACAAATATAAGTATTAATATAATTAGGTGCTAATTAATACCGGTGCTAATTGACGTAATCTTGTATAGTTTCCACTGGTTCTGAATTAAGATAGCGATCTGTTTGATTGGGACATCTCAAATATCCGTTAAAACCTGTCCATAATAATTTCACACTGTAATTGTTGATTGCATTAAAAAAAATAATTATTTCCCTTGTTCACCGGATTTGCTGTACCTAAATACATATTTTAGATGTAAAAACACTTTCATTCACTAAGTTATATATTCATTGATTGACTAATATTAGCAAAATAGACAGGATGAGTACCTCTATCTCAGTTACCACGAGGATGAAGAGTATATTATTTTGTTTCTGTATGCAAAAATTAAAAAAATATAATAGTCAATGGACAATACTAAACAATGAAAAGAAAACCTTAAAAATCCATCGGCAGACATAATATAGGACATATACTTGATAATTATTGCGAATTTGTATAATTTGTTATATTTTCATAACAAAAAAAATGTCAATGTCATACATTTTCATGAAAATATAAGGATAATCAAAAATTCGCAATAAATATAAAGTCTATGTCCTATACGTCTGCCGATGGATTTTTGAGGCTTTCTTTGAGCTTTTACACCGTTCTTTATATAAAAATGTTTCAACTCCGCGCATTGATTTTGAAAATTATGAAACATTTTTGAAAATGAATGGTTCTAATCAGCTAATGTTACCATATTATATCTTAAAATCCAGGATATTAAACCAGACATCCCCTCTGAGCAAACATAGCCGGAGACCGGAACTCCAAACAAAAACTCCCTCAGGACCTCAACAATAAAATCACCAGCTTTTCATTCAAAATATCCACAAACAAGATTTGGTGAGTGTTGAGTGCATGCTTTAAATAAGTTTATGTGTTTTTTTTCAGTTTTTTCCCTTTCACCTTGTTTATTTTTTTAGTTATACTTGAAGCAAATTTTGTGTAGAAATCAGGACCTTATCTCAATGAGATGAGATTTTTTTTTGTACCAACTATTTTTTCACATTCCTTGGATTGCCAATGTTTGACCTAGTTTTTTATCACTTTTCTCCCCACCAGTATATTTTCAAATGATACATATTTGTAGAAAATTTTTTGTACAAAAATCAAGTCGATATCTCAATAATTGGTTTTTGAGTTATGGTTTTTTTCTTACCACAACAATTTTCTCGACAATTCTTCGATTGCCAAGATTTGACCTAATTTTCCTTCACTTTCCCTCACCACCCTACCCTGTATATTAATTTCTAGTGATATTTCTGAAAAACTTTGTGTAGAATTTACGGGTACAAAAATCGGGACAATAAATTTATTGGTTATTGAGTTTTACATTTTCTGACACCATTTTTTTTTTATTATATTTTGGATTGCCAAAGCTATATATTGTATATTTTCTAGTAATGCCTGTAGCAAATTTTCTGTAGAAGTCTCTAGTGCAGTATCACAATTGGTTCTTGGATTATTCTTTTTTTTTTTGACATCAGCCATTTTTAGAAAATGTCCTACATTGCCAAAGTTTGACGTCATGTTTCGTCACTTTTTTCTCGATCACCCTGTACATTTTTCCACTGGTTTCAGTGTTTTTTATGTGGCTAACGATAAACTACAGGCTTAGGTGCGTTCAGATGGTCAGGTGACCATTTCAGTGAACATTTTGACAGCCAGTGACGATTTACTAGCTCAAAAGCATTATAATCCGTTGTTTTTTTTTTAAGTAGAAAAAGTGCAATATCAATAATCATAGTGTGTATTCAATATTGGAACTAATTGACTAAAGGTAAAAAACTGCCTTATACAGGGTGGACCAAAAGTAATGGACATACGGTAACAGCAGATTACTCACACAAGAATATTGCGATCGCCCCGAACTTGTCTATTCCTGAAGTTGATATTAAGATACAGGGTGTCAAATTTGAATTTTAATTTTTGATTTATTTGAATAACTTTCGAAATAATAAATAGTTATAATGATAAAATTTTGTATATGGGGGTAGTTTGACATGCAAAACTCAAATCTGGGCACGGAATTATTCTTACTTGTAGGGGGCACCACTTACACACTTTTTCACTCATTCAAATAATCATAACTTTTTTGTACGCACTCGTAGATCTTTTTAAAAATGAAAAATCGAATTTTCCATCATGTATACATGGAAAAGGTATACTTACCTTATAGGGGTAACTTTTTTCAAGATATTTATTGGTAGGGACAGCTGAAATAGGCTTCAATTGAACAGATCTCGAATAGCTCTATAGATCAAGTCTATCAACAGATTTCACAAGTTTAAGCCGAGTTGGGTGAAGAAATTCTACAAAAACATAGACAAAACAAAGATTAACTGTGCCGTTAGTCAAGAGTTGATTCGCTATACAAAACGAACTCCTCCATTTGGGCAATGACCTCCCAAACATATTTTAGAAAATAAATAGTTTTACCCACTTCAATTAAGGTACAATAGTTTTCAATTTCAAAATACACCTTATATTATTTTTAATGTCCCTCGTAATAGTGAATAAATGCCCAGGTACAGTCAGAATTCAACAATACGGCTCGAGCCCATTCAGTATAGAATTTATCTATGACTTGGGCTGATGTTCAGAGTTGCCCGTAGCCGGCAACTCTCGACATAACGAATACGCGAAGTAACGGATACGCTATAGTTGCGATGCGCATCTACTTCATTTACGATATCTTTTTTTGAGGTTAGTTTGAAATAGTTTGCCCATAGTAGAATAATAATGTTATCATTGGTTATTGGATAATTAACTGTCGTATTTACTTTTATAGATACCCGATAAAATGTCGGCAGTGCAAAAAATTAAACAGCTTAAAGGGTCCAACGAACTTGACTTTGCAAGAATAAGTGAATTTAAGAGTAGTGGTCGCCCAGTGCCTGAACTTATTATACGGCAAACCAGTAGGGACAAAAATAAAGAAGTTCATCGAAGTTCTATGTACGATTTAGCCGACTGGATATGTGGTTGTGAAGTGTCGAACTTGTTCCACTGTTTCGTTTATACTATTTTTTAATGACTCGTCCGAATCATTATGGTGCAAGACCGGAGTAAAAGACTTGAAACCCTTGACAGAAAAATTTTAAAAAAATCCGAACAGTCCCGTATTTAAAAAAAAATCCCGTGTACCCGACGCATAACCGAATTGTCCCGTATTTTGTAATATGAATCTCCAGCGATACGAACTTAACACATGAGCGGCGAATAGAACGGAGCTTCCGCACTGGAAATGAGGGAAAATTATTCATGAAGGAGGGGAAATCTCACAACAAAATTGGATAAGTGATTGTTATTGGATATGGAATCAGGCGAGTTGAGTTCATACGATCTATAGTTGTGACTTCATGCATTATCCCAAACTTCATTTAGATGACCAAGAAATCTTTGGTTGTTCCATGTCACATTCCTGGTTAGAACTTAATTGACATCTCTGACATGAAAGATGATGAAGATGAGGAAGTAGATGCAGAAGGCCGAAATGTGCGAGGTAATGAATGTGATTAATGAAGAACCATCAAATTATGAAAAAGCTATCAGGCTGACCCCAATTTGTGCCATATTAGTTTTAAAAATCGGATCGCAATGTCGTTCGATATCTTTTAATAATATTCTCTTGTATTTTGGTTCTTGTTTCTTGGTTGATGACTTTCTCTACCTGTTGCCCAAATTGAGCAGTCATTATCTTGCCCAATTCACACGTCGCTTTTCCATTTGGCATTGTAAGTATGATTGCTTGCGAACGTGTTCTTCGGATTAGATGTTTTTGTTGAGATGATTTACTTTCTAGAGGAAATATTCAAATCGACTGAGAATCTATGAGTTGATAATCAAAATAAAAAAAAAGATCCTTCAAGAAAAGTTAACGAAAATGAAAAATTACAAACAATATTAATTATTGTAAAAAAAATAGAGGGAAACTAACTTAAGCGAAACGCTAAGTGCTACAAGGTCGATCAAATGGGAAAAAAACCGTTTTCATGCTCATTGAAGATCTCTGTGTTGCAAAATTTGTTTTTGCGAGATTAAGGATATTTGTGTCGTATACGTAATTTGAAAAGGGTATAAAAAAGGGCTATGACAACGGAATGACAATCAAAAACTGGCCCATCCAGCACAATCCTATTAATATTCACAAAATAATTCCTAATTCCTTTCACTCAAGTGTGTGTATATAACCTGCTAATCTAGATAAGTATACATAAAAATAGAATTACCAGCGAAAAATTGTCTAGACAAACCATGTGTTCCCGATTATTTGAACAAATTAGTAACGACACCGACTTGGTGAAAAATATTTTTTTATATTAATCTCGTCACCCGACATCTAAGCCATTAATTCTCCAATGTGTCCATCTAAGCGTCAATTCAAATAAGGTAACAAGCAATAAACACCCTTGGGCTAGTTACCCTTAAACCTCATCTTAAAGCGAGGATTGGCGACAAAAAGTGCCTCGGCAATTAATTAACATCTCTACATCGGCTTCTCAAAGAATATAATCGATGTTGTGCAACTGGCGGAGCAGCATCCGGGCAAGAATTAAACCCTTCAAAGGGATGATCAGCCCTTTGGTGGAGTAGTAATTATATGTGTTATTAAGTTTTAGCTAGCGCCTGAAATGAGTAAAGCTTTGCTTCCTAGAATTAAATCTGTTGGTTGATGGTGTTGCAAGAAGTCTTTATTTCTCTTTTGTTTCGATTTTTTTCATGAATGATTAATTTCTCGATTTTTCAACTTCTTTCCAATATTTTCCAATGTCACTATTTTTATTGTTCGCATTTCAGTCTTTATTCGTCCTCTGACGATTTTATCCCAACATTTTATCAAGTTTTTCAGCTCTATTTTAGGTTATTATAATTTTTTTGAGGTCTCAACCTAAGTTTTACATTATTGACAATTTGTTATTTTTAACAAAAATGTTAAACTTGCTTTGTACTAGGGAGATTCAGTTCCGTTCTAGTCGTATTTTATTTTCTGTTAGTTTATCAAGGACACCCTGTAAGTATATTATTTCATTTTATATAATTTTAAATAAAACCAAAAATACAAAAAGGTGGTTTTTTTCTTGTAAAGAAAAAAAAAACAAAAACAAAATTTGACAAATTAATCCACAATGAAAACATACGATTGTGAAAAAATAGTCCAATAGAGGAGAAATAACAAAAAACTAACCAAAAATTAGTCCGGATTATCTACAAAATTCCTTCTTTCCAAGTAGGTACATTATAAAAAATATACTCACTTCTAATTTCACTGAAAAAAATTGCCGTTTTTGCTCAAATCCTTGTTATGAATTTTTCTTCATCATCTTTTGCATTTCTGGATTTTTATCTGATTTTTATTTATTTTTTTTCACAAACCAGCAAGTTAATTTGCTCCAATCTTGATTGCTTCCGTTCGCGGCATTATTTGTGGAATATTTTGCTTCTCAGTAATAATAATAATAATAATAAATAATAATTCCTTTATTGTCATAAGTTTCATTGAACATGACAATCGTCAAGTATTACAAATTGTGAAAAAATAAAAGAAAAATTTAGAACAATGAAATTTCAGTAAAACAATACAGTACAGTAGCTTAAACAATTAGTTATACAAAATGAAAAGTAACAAAGTTTAAAACAAAAAAAAAAAGAGTAAAAAAAAATAAATAAAAGGTTATTACATAAAAAAAGTGAAATCATAAAATTCTTCCAGATTGTACAACGCCTGGCTAATTAAAATTGACTTAAGTGTTTTCCTAAAGGTGCCCAAGTTTTTCATTTCCTTCAATTTCAATGGCAGTTTGTTGTATACTTTGATACAGTTGTAAGTTGGTCCTTCTTCAAATAATCTTGTTCTGTGTGAAGGAATACAGAGCTCCCCATGGCCTCTAGTCTTCATGAGAGAATAATTATCCGAATTTTTCGTGAATTTGTTCATGTTCTTCTTCACATAAACAGCTATGTTGAGGATATATATATTATATATCCATATATAATATATATATTTATTTATATTTATTGAGAGCAAAACTTTTTATGAAAAATACTTTTTTTCAATAAAATATATAATAAAATGTTTTCGATTTGTTAACTAGATATGAGATTGTTCAAAAAAATATATATCTTTTTACCTTTTGATTCATTGATTTATCATCAGACTTTTTGACATTTTCATCATTTTGTTGTCTTACCGTTACTTCTTTTAGTGTCTGTCTTCTTGTTAGTTTTTTTTATGTTATTGTTTAATTTCTAAAATAGTGCCACGTCATCAATTTTTTCAATTGCCCAAAGCGTCGACATTTTCAATATTTTTATAAGAACCAAAATCTCTTGAAAATAGGTTACCTATCCATGACATACAGTGCGGCTCTAGAAGGTCCCCCCCTTCTAACTTTTGAACCGTTTGATATATGCGAACGAAATTTGTACACGCCATATGTGAGGACGTTCTGATGCATTTTTTGACATAGTTGTGAGTTGTGACAGCTCAAAATGTCAAACTGACAGCTGGGCACCATTTTGAATAAACAAATCAAATAGAAAGGAGGGCCGAGTGACCTTATTTTGAAAGCCTTTTGACCCTGGTTACAGCTGCCGAGTTTCAAGCCTTTGCTATCATTCCTGTTGATATGACAGCGTGTCAATTTTGTTTATTAATTTTTGTCACTCAATTAATATTCACCCGCAAGAGTTGACTTCTCCAAACTAAGAGGATATGATGAGGTACAGAAGTACAGAAGATCTTCAAAATGAGCTACTCAATCTTTTTGACGAGGGTTTTTATCACACCAATTTTTTTTTTTTGTGAAATTTATCAAAAAAGATTGAGTAATAGCTCATGTTGTAGATCTTCTGTATCTCATCATATCCTCTTAGTTTGAAGAAGTCAACTTTTGCGGGTGAGTATTAATCAAGTAACAAAAATTAAAAAAAAAAAATGACACGCTGTCATATCAACAGGAATGATAGCAAAGGCTTGAAAACATTTTCATTTCCAAAATTATGCATTTTTGACCTTGAAATATCATTATGACAGTTCTAAAAATGTCATCAATCGAAGGGACATTATCAAAAAACCCCACAATCGTCAACTGTTCAGGAGATATGCGGTTTTAATTTTGAAAATCGTGCCACATCATCAATTAATTGGATTGCTTACAGCGCCGAAATTTTTAAGATTTTTGTAGGAAAGAAAATGTCTTGGAATTAGATTATCTTTCCTAAATATCATTTGAAATGAATTATAAAGATCTAATGAAAACTGGGATTCTAAACTGAAAAGATCATATTATGTATTTTCAAATAATAATAATAATAATAATAAAATTATAATCATAAGATACAAATGGCCTATTACTATTATTATTTTTATTCGCTATTCATACAAATCTGGAAAATAAAATGAAAAAGAAAAATATAGAGGAAATAAAAAGAAGAAAAAACGATGAAATCGAAGTTCAGAAATCTAAAAAAAAAGTAAAAAACATGGTTTGATTATATACATATAACTTAACAATAATAATTGTTCATTGTTCAATATTTATATTGTTATACGGTGCCTTTTGACTTTTATTGCTTAATAAAGAATAACATATTATTATTAATATTATTATATTATCATAAACGTATTTTGATTATTTTAACAAAAATATCCCCAAATTCAAGTGCTTGATCTAACATTCGAAAAATTTAATGAAATAATAGGTGTGCCATTTAAGAGTCAGAAAAAATAATTAATACTGATTTTGATGGGATGTTTTTTTTCCGATTATAAGCTACATTGAAAACAATTTTTTCTATAAATATTTATTTCTAATAATTAAAAAAGTTGTGAGCTAAAAACTGTAAGAATAAGAAAATTAGTCCCCAAATATTATAATAAAAAAGATAAAGCAAAAATAAAGGAAATAAAAAGAAGAATTGCCGATATAATTGAAGCACAAAAAGTTATGGAAGAAAAAATGTGAATTTTATAGTTTGTTGATGCAAGACAAAGGTATGTTCCACAGCTCAGGCTGTTATAATTTTTTTTTGATAGCTGATTAATATTTAGACTTGTAAGTATTGTTTTTATCATTTTAACAAAAATAACCCACAATGCGTGGGTACGTCTCACTCAAAAACAAATTTAAAAAAATTACAAAAAACCTTGAAAGAGACAACGTTTTTCGAATGAGAATTAAATAAGGGCCATGCATAACTTCACCCCATAAGAGGGTCCCTTTTCCTGCGAAATCGGTTTCAGGTTGCAGGAAGTATATTCCATCACAGGTGTCCCAGATCTTGATGTATATCCAAAATAGCAACTTATCGAAAATTGGACCAAATAAAACTAATTTGAATAAGTGAAAAAAATAATTAAATCAAATTATAAAACCACTGAAAAATCCAATCAGTGGTAAATTAAGCTCAACACTTTTTCCATAAGGATCTCCTCTAGCACTGATTTAAAAAAATGATTAGATTGTGCGATTTGAAACAGAAAATAACTCTCCCAGTTTTTAATAAATGATGTTTTTGACTATTCGAAAATAAAAGGTATGTTAATATGACAGCGATCATTTATCATTTCTAATTTAAATGACAGTTGACATAATTGGTGAATAATTTATAACCCAACATCACCGGCTCAATTTACAAATTTATCGCGCTATGTGAAAATAGAAGATTGTCACTTTTTTTACGTGTGAGTGAGTGGCTAAAAATCCCGAATATGTACAGTCTGTAAAGTTGATAATTTAAATAAATTAACGTTCGTGGAACCAAATAAACATTACAATTCAGATGGCATCAAACAGTTTAACAATGGGCTTTTATAAATACCGCGACTGATAGTAATTTTATGAAACAATGCAGAGACGTACTCGAATGCCTAATCACGTATTGCTTTTAAAGTCTCTATATTTGTATTAACTGTATAAGATAAGCTTGTATGGAGTGTTGTTCACCTTCCATACACTGACCTGAAGTTTAGTGAAAAAAATTGATTCCTTGTTCTGTTATGGTTTGTATAATGACGAATAAATTCAATTTCTCGAAATATAGATATCGAGGATACGGATGGTACCCAATTCGCTGTTTGGCTTTAGGAACAGAAGCCGCATATATACAGATAGCACCCAGCTTCCTATGGACGTCCGTTGAATGTGTAATGGACCAAAACTGGACGTACTATGGATATCACATAAGTTCATGGACCACGCCGCATTGAAAATGTCAAGGGTGGGTTAATTGTGGGATATTTCACCCCATGACTCTGTTTAGTGCCTGAGTGACCCTAAGTGAATTTACGTGTTGAAAAATGTCAAAACGTGTATTTATGGTTTTTCATCTTTGTTCATTATTCTTTACTATTCCTCTGATTTTTTTTCCAAAATTATACCCCACTCAAACTCCAACTCCCAATGATCACTAACCCAAACTAATAAAACACCTTGATGAAACATGTTATGTTGTTGGTTTTTGTTTTTTTTTAATAAACCCAAACTAAGTCAAGTTAAAACTCAAACTGACCCAAACTAACCCAAACAATACAAATACAAAAGTGTACCTCATCAAAAACTGGTGGTTTTTGAAATTTGGAATAACTTTTTTTTATTTTCAAAATGTTCAAATTGCGGACTGATAAAAATAAAAAAAAATAAACTAGCTTTGCATTTTTCAGACCAAAATGTAAATTCAAAACCGATTTCGAATTATAATGTGTGCGACCGCCCTCGAATGAAATTCATTCAGAAAATATACAGGGTGTCTCAAAAGTATTTGTGGAAAAAAATACGTCAAAAGGTGACACTTTTTTGAAAAAAATCATACGCACGCATTTTACCACTTAATTTAACATCGAATTTACTTCTAGAATAAACAGAAGAATCTATGGGGTGTCTCAAAAAATTCTGGAAAAAATCAGGTCAAATTCAAAAATGTTTCAATAGTGACACTTTTACCAAGATGAATCGTAACTAAAAAGCAAAATTCTTCCGACAGTCGATTCAGGATCTTATTTACTTAAAAAATGCTCAAAAAAAGTACAGGGTGTCTCAATTGTGACTGGAAAAAAATCAGGTCAAAGTTTGGAAAAGTGCCAAAAGTGACACATTTTTGAAAAAAACTCATAGTTTGAAAACCCAAAGACATCATGCGTGTCTTGAGTCGATTGAACGTTACTGGAACAAATAGAAGAAGCTAAAGGATGTCTGAAAAATGTTTGGAAAAAATCAAATCCAAAATATCTTCAAGTGTTATTTTCACGAAAAATATCGTTACTCGAAAACCAAAATAGATTTTCCACCAGTCTATTCAGCATCAAATTTACTTTAAAAATCATCAAAAAATATACAGGGTGTCTCAAAATAGTTTGAAAAAGAAATACAAACTCCAATCCTTTGCGAAAAGTGGTATACATATCAGTTATAAAATTTAAAATATCACAATATAGTGTATAATAGAAAATAAACAATAAAATACTTTAATTTAAAACGGACTTATTCCTTTAGAAATACAAGAACGACTCCAAAAAATATGTTTTAACAAAAAATTAAAAAGAAATAAATAAATAAAAGAAAAGATATTGATAAAAAAAAAGATATTGTCCAAATAAAAAAAGCATATCTGTTGATTGTCATTTATTATTGGAAAATGGATATATACAACAAAATATGATAGAATAAAAAGCACCAAAGTTTACTAAGAAATAATGAAAAAGCACATAAATAACACAATTCGAAATAAAAACCAAAGTATTCTTATTAGATACGTATATCCTCAGAAATTTAGAAATGGACTCACTCAAGCGGTTGTAAATAGTAAACAACGGGTTGCTCGGGTTTCAGGTTTTATCTCGCGCTGTGTTGCCATATTTGGTCACGTTGGTAATCATTCAATAATATCTTTCATATTTCAAAATGACAAAAAAAGTCAGTTTTGTTGAAAAATTTTACATACAAACAGTTTTCACGTATTTATGATTGTGATTTAGAAGGCTCTAGAACATTGAGGGGAGCTGGCAACGTCGCTGGAAAGAAAATAAAAAATATTCATATCCTTAAATACTTGGAAATAAACTCACTAAAGCGGCCAGGGTTTCAGGTTTCATCTCGCACTGTGTTGCCATATTTCGTCATGTTGGTATTCGTTCAATAACAATTTTCAAATGACAAAAAAGTCAGTTTTGATAAAAAAAATTACATACTATTAGTTTTTACGTATTTATGATTGTCGATCTAGAAGACTCTAGAATATTGAGGGCAGCTGGCAAGTTTGCGCGTGGCTGAACAAATGTTGATGATTTCACGGAAAAAAATTGTAAAAAAAAATCATAGCCTCAGAAATCATGAAATACCTACCTAAATTCACTGAAGCGGTTGTGAACAATAAACAATCTCGTCCCGAGTTGCCCGGGTTTCAGATTCACTCTCCCGTTGTGTTGATATACATTTGAAGATTTTGTGACAAAAAAAACATTTTTGATGAAAGAAACAATTTTAACTCATTTATGATTTAGAAAACAGCGAAAAAAAAATTTTTTGTTCACGTTTCGTAATTTAGTTATGTTTACTTTTGAATCAATCGGTATTTTGGTTAGTTTTGGAAAAGTCAAGACAAGATCAGGATCGAAAAAAAGGATGTTGAATTGAAAAAAAAATGCATAGGAAATCCTACCCTGCAGTGTTGAGTTGTGTTCAAAAACATAGAAAAATGATCCAAATTGACATTGGTACCAACAAGATGATGATAACGTGAACTTTTAATCTGTGATGAACAAATCTGGTAAGTGGCCCCCAAGAGTGTCTGATTTTGGGTCGCTGGATTATTCATTTCAATTGGTGAATCTTTTATGCGACAAATTAACTCAACTCAAAAACCAAGCTGTACAGCAAGTTTGAATACGGCTCTGCTTATGGTAGCCCATCACAACGGCGAAAACAATCATTCGACGTTAATAACAATGTCCATTCCAAGGTGGAAGGGACCTCTCTACCAAGCGGAACCACGCTTCGCTGCTCCTGGTCTGTTCTGGGTGCGCCTTTGACCCGGGACATGTAGACGACGCGACTGGGAAAGCATTTACTGTCTGAAAAAAGGGTTCGTGATTTTCTAATTAAACATTCAACGGTTAGTTGGACAATTTTGGGAAAAAAAATAAATTTCACCAAGGTACAGACATTCCTGCATGATAGAGAAGAATGTCTTCTCAAAATACATCAACCAGTCTCGTCAATATCCTGCCTAGCGCGTGTCTACGGTCATTCTTTGCTAAATTCTTCTTTGTTATCTTTATAGAATTTCTCAAATTCTTGAGCGTGTTCGATAAAAATGGAGAATGGAAAAATTGTTACCGATGAATCATACCTTATATGGATTCCAACTGGGAGAGCATGAAGATTGCTGTACGTGGAAGCATTCAAATGATTAGATTATTCCAATTAATCTTCGGAGTGAGGAATGCGAATGAATAAAGACATATGATGCAGGATATCACGTGTGTTGATTTTATTAGCCAATAACTTCATTGGAAAAAGTTGTCCAGTGTGCGGAGCTTCTGATTGCAGGAAGTTGGGGCCACTGAGGAATGTTACGAATAATATGATGAGTCATCTAATATCCGAACCATAAGAGTCTCTGTGTTTTATGCGTATGGTCAGTTTTCCCCTTATTAGGAGTTTTTATTTCACATCCGTTAATATTAAGATTGAAAATATTTTTTATTATGTTTTATTATCGCTTATTCAGAACAGTTTTTAACGTCAACCTCTCCAGGCATTTTCATAACAATGATCTGTGTCTTTGTGGACTTGAGTTTCGACGTCCAGAGTCCGCGGCCCGCAGCGACATTCAAAAAGTAACGGCCGGCCGTCACGGTCACGTAGTACGTCTGCGTCTTCGTTTTGTCAGCATTTATGTCCATAAATGTGTGTTCCTTTATATTATATATTAGGAAGAGAAAAGAGATTATAACAGATGATACATCGAAAATAATCGGAATATTGTTTGGTTTTCATAAGTGGGACGAAGCTTTCACAAAAAAATCTTTTCTCAAGTATGCATTGTAGCAGTTGTTGACTGTCGAACGTCAAGGTGTGTACCCACTTCAAAGTAAACCTTGCCATCAAATTGTCAGTTACCAGTCAGCTAATCCAACAAAGTAGCTAGTTAACAGCATAAAATTCAATTTGTTGTTTACTCGTGGAACTTCCTGATATACTGATCGCGGAGTTGTTAGAGGAGTGTACTCACTTGCAACAAGACAATAAGCCTCTCGTGGCTGAGGTGTAAAGAGGCCTAGCCCTTGTACCATGGGCTTTCCTTACATCCCAGAGGCTGAGATTTGTGATTGTTTTCCATTGTAACAGAACAGGTTGGAGTGAAGCCTCGTATGTATGATAAATGTATGATTCCGCTAGCTAGATCTTCCACAGAAACGAGATGTTTTGTTAAAAAATGAGAAAACAAGTGAGGATATTATGCGTGGAAAAAGAATGCGTTGTCTCGTATGATGTGAACGAAGTGATCGTTGGCCCTATTGAGGCAAAGATTACAATTCAATATGATCGAGGATCTCACCCACATGATCCAAGCAGTTCTAGACCTTATCAATGAAAGACAGCTCATGTGATTCTGATCCTCAAACCCAAATACAGGCGATTATCGACCTATACGTTGCAGAGGGGATGATCAGGGTGGAAATCCTATTCCATCACCCTGAATGCCGCCAATAAAGATCAACGAACTGGGGCCCTGCCTTTGGATGTGTCAAAAGCTTTTGTCAAAGTGTGTCACAAGGGCCTGCTATATAAACCAATCACTTTTAAATTCCCAGACTACCTTATCAGAACCACCCAGAGCTTCCTCCAGGGCAGATGCTTTCATATCATCAAGGACAAATCTTCCTTCCGCTCAATCAAAGCTGGACCACCTCAAAGCTCTCAACGCAATTTACGTTGCTTGCCCTACCAGCAAACACGCGACTACACTCATATTCGCAGACGACACTGCCATCACCTCATCATTCACGAGTACGATACTCTACTCTAACGCCACATCAAAGAATTGGTGGTCTGGTCTTCTGAATGGATTCCATACCTTAGAGCAACGATGCCAAGGACTTCAGAGTAGTATTTGACAAAAGCCTCATCTTCGAAAAACATGCCAAGTATGCACGAACCAAAGCCAGATCACAGTTAAGGAGGCTTTACTCCCCCCTAAGCTTCAACAGCCTCTACATAGGAATAAAAACCAGAATTTACAAGACATTATACGACCAATCCTACTCTATGCCACCATAGCATGAGAAGAAGGTCCTTCCAGCTCAGGTCCCCAACTCCTCCTGATGAATGGTTTCCGCTCCTGGGACCTTCCTTCTCAGGCCTCCCCATCTATCGCAGACTCCCAGTAGATGGTACCTACGCCCTTCCCTGTTTGGAAGACCGTTCGTAAGTTTCCTCAGAGAGAAAGCTTTCCATGAACTCCTGTCCAATCTGTATACTCTGGCTCCAGTAGGAGTCCGAAAAGACCAAAGTTATTTTCAAATTTCTCAACCGGACACTATTTCAATTTTTTTTGGATTTCAACCAAATATTCTTCAAGCTTGTATCGGTCAAAATCTGTACTGCGTCCCAATTAGCGTTTCTGTTTTGCGTGACCATATCTTTGGAGGCCGACATGGTCCGACCCATGAAGGGTTCTGGTCCTGTTAGCACCTTTTATTCGCTAGAGAATTATTGGTACTAGAGTGACAGGTATAATATCACCATGATTACCATATTGTTTCATAATCGTCATATTCCTATTGGAAAACCCTTTAAATTTACTCACGATGAATCAATGTTGACTTAGGTTCGGAAACAGAGATCTGAAACTATATCGTGACACATACCTTTTCGAAAATGTAGCCTATCAAACGATTCCCAACCACAAACCATAAAATCCCAAAAGCCACATTGATATGGCTTCATCACGTGTCAAATGTAAATAAAAACAAACCATTTGATGTCCAACTTGACTGAAGTATATTTGAATTCGTAGATACCAATAGTATGTTTGTATAAACGACTCGAAAGCCCAATATTTCATACAATGATGAACACATAATATGTGTACACAGATAAATACTCTTGAGTTCTCGAACAATCTCGTACGAGTTAACACTTCATGTAGAACGTCTAAATGTTTGCCCAGTCAATATTTGCCAGTCGTGGAATAATATTCCTTTGAAATCTCTGACATAAATCCATGGTTTGTACAAAAGTAAAAAAATGAAATTCCTGACTGGGCGCGGGCCAAGTTTTGACATATGATGACTCGATACTCGACTGTGTCATCAAGATAAGAGATTGGAACCCAAGAATGCAGGTAAAGACCAAATATGAATTTATAGAAACATTAAAAACGAGTTAGTCTTATCTGTGGAATATATCGACAGAAATATTCGAATAGGACTTAATTATTGTCGATCTAAATCACAATGTGACAAAACACTGAGACCAGCGGGAATCCGGCAGCAGTGGCTTACCTGGGGTACATTTTCATGGTTCATGAACAGGCTTGTTGCTGTAATTAACAACCAAGTTATGCTAATGTTTGCGAACAAAACAATGGAACAGAAAATTGGAGTCATCATCTTTATTTATTTGAACCATTTGAGTGTGAGTGACGCATACATAATATAAACCTTGGAACATAGAAGGACTAGAATAAGCATATAGGATGTATTTGAAATTGGGGATCTCCTTTAAACATGAATCAGGACTTGATAAAAGGAGCAAATTTCTCAAATAACATTTACTCGAAAACTCAATATTTAAAAAAAAATGAAAAATATACACCATATCTGATTTTGACATACATCAACATGGTTTTTATTTCTTTAAACAAAAACCGTTAGCCGTACGAAATAATATCAAGACATCAAATTAACTCCAAAGTAAATGAGTATTTCCAAAATATGTAGTATTAAGAAAAAGCAGTGACGTACAATTTTTTTCTTTAAGATAATTCAATACAAATACTGTTCGAACGCCACTGGTGAAGGTTTTTTTAAAACTTTTATATATACAAAAATGTAATTTAATGGTCAAAAGAAGTGTATCAAGTTTTGTGGAAATATCTGGAGTGGTAGCAAAGTTGTGACAAAAAAGGCATTTTTTTAAATTTTAATACCCTATATCTCGGAAACGGAGCATTTTTGGACATAATTCTATTTGAAAAATTTACTCATTTTCTTGCATTCTATACAGTGTAGAAAGGAAAACCCCAACTCCAAATCAGCCCTATATAAAACAATATTTTTCGTGTACACCCTTTCCCAAACTGGACGCGTTCTTATAGGAACGAAAACTATCTAAACGCCCTGTAGAAAGACTACCTTTATTGCAATGGATTCTACGGAAAAAAAGTGCCTTGAGATGGTTTTCACCAAAATTAATTATCTTTATTAATAGAAAAGTTGTATGATAAAAAAATCGACAACATTCGATGAACGCCCTCTAGTGGCCAAACGATAGGAGATAAAAAAAGTTTTGTTTCCGCCAGTGGGTTTCTCATTAGATTTGAGCTCCAGACACCTAGGTTGATTTTCTTCTATAATATCTTCAAATGAGGGGTGTTCCCATAAGAACGCCTCAAGTTTGGGACACCCTGAACTATAAAAACACAGATGACTTCATATTGCGATGGCGTAGGCGTTTTTTTGTGAGGCCACTTCTTAACAAGTTACTATAATAATATAGATGGCGGTAGTGGTCATTATATTCAGCAAATGTTATAAAAGTCATGATCGACATCGATTGTTCCAAAATGATGGAGTTCTTTGAAGCTATGCAGTTTATGATGACAAACTCACAACCAATAATGCAAATCCTCCAGAATAAAACTCCTTCACACAGCAAACGTGGTCAGGAAAAGAATCCTGAAATGACCAACATAGGAACTTATTATCGATGTGCTACTACTTGGATAATTTCTCTTATTTTGACCTTCTGAACATGTTCCCAAAATATTTCCCTTTCCTCCCGAGACAACCTTTATAAGGAGTATCTACCAGTCATCATGGATACTGGCAGAAGCCTTCCACATCCAGAAAGAAAAGCTGGGAGAAGTCATCCAACTGCAAAAAATACATCAAAATCCTGACACAGAATGCTCCTCTGCCCAACAACACATCGACTAAACAACTAGAGGACACTGACTCCACTATCACCTCCAGCATTCAATCCGCAATAGACCTCCATGGGAATTTCGATCAGCCGAATCAGGAGATCTGCCATAAGAAAGTCAAACTAAACCTGAGAGACTGGATCAACAAACAATGGGACACAAGGAAAATCTTTAAACTGTTTCCTCAGTCTGACCATGACCAATCCATATACGTTTCGTCCTACTAGGACTCATCAGTATGGCTATGGGTCTAAGTCAGACTGAAGAGAACAGTTTAAAGTGAGTTCACGTCTAGCTGACAAGCAAATGAAATGTAAAAAGTTATGTACTACAACTTTTCACAAACAATGGGACATTGAACTAGATCAAGTCAATATAGTGGCAAGAAATCTTATCGAAGAAGAAAGAAGACAACTGTCAAACTACAAATCTACTCAGAACCAAACAGTCAGTGACCCAAAGTGGAATTCTGAGAATCGCCAAAACTAAAAAATTAAGGAAAGATCCAGTAATGGATATACCTATCTAATCTGGCAATCCGCAAACTCACCATCAACATTATTGAATATCTGACTAGGATCATCCAGGCCATCCTGGACTTCCACCACTTCTCTGCAAATTGGAAAGAGGCCAGAATAATACTGATCAGGATTCCACAAATAGGGAGTAAGCCGGACTTCGGATTACAGGTTAATCAGTCTATCATCTACACTATCCAAGATTTCGAAGCTGGTAGGAAAGAAGTAGTTCCAAAAGTCCAGTTTGGGCTCCGCTCAGGCCATTCTCCCAAAAAATTCAAAAATCGGCCGACCGGGGCTGTTTTCCAGACCTTGGCATCTGCCAGACTATCAAGAAAGACTGTTAACCAGCTATATTTCCAACTGATCCATATCCATGCAGACCAACTAACACCAACAATGAGACCAATCTATGCAGAAGTTCCACAGGGATTTCCATTTACCGGCCGACATCAAGCAGGATCCACGAACCCGATTTGCGGATTTTACTGCGATCACTGTCACAGCCAGACAACACAGCCGAATGGGACATAGAATTAAAGACCATCTTATCAAGCTGGAGATCTGTATAGACAAATAAAAAATATTGATCAATCACAGAAACCTGACCCTAACCCTGGACCGAATCTCACCTCCAAAAGTCACACCAACCCACGCTAGGCCATCACAGCCGCGGATCAATGAAGCAGCCTCCCCCTCCTAAGATTCCAAAAATAATACATTGGACCTCTTCGACTTGGTCAATCAATGCGCACAATAACAAACTTGCCGCGAAACATTCAAATCATGGAGGCACAATTCATCAACTTCTAGATGACCACATCCTGGACCTGAACAGAAACTTCTTCGAAAAAGTTAGGATCTCCTATGATGAGCCTAAAAACTGTGAAGCCAATCCGTTCAATAAGTACGAATCAACACCAAACGCAGAAATCATCGAATAACTTAAGGTAATCCAGCATCCGTTGGCTGGCAGGAAACGCGAGCATTCTAAATTACCCCAGTTTTTGCGAATCAAACAGGAAACGACGATTTTCCAAAGCTATAAAAACCATCTTAATTTTGTCGGAAGTGAATCGTCAATGGAGGAAATCGGAAAGCGGCGTTTTTTATAAGCAAATTAATCCCGTCTTTAAATCAAAGTACTGTTAGGCGCTGTAAAATCCATTTATCATTCGATTGACTGAGCTTATTAAAACTAGATAAACCTGTTGTTGGGTATATGAGATGGTCAGGATGCTGCCCATTAAAATGACGCGATCGACATTATCATGGGTCGTTTCCTTTTTGATTCGTTTCCGATTTTTTGCCGAAGTCAATGTATTGTTTGTTTTGTAAAAGTAATTTTATAGTTACTATGACAAGTTAAGTGGGAGGGAGAGACGTCACTGATCCCTACCAATATCCAGTTAAAGCAGGAATGTCGTTAATATACAGGGTGTTTCAAAGTCCAAGTTTCGCTACTCAATCTGCATTTATAAGTGTACAATGAATATTTCCTGTATATCCAAGTGTGTCACCAAAGAAGTTCTCAAGTACTCAGAGAATAACAAAAATCAAGACAAACTTTCCTGATTAATTGAAAAAAAAACAAAATTGTGAAGTTAATGATTTTTTAACATCATTTGAAAACTTAAACTTAAAATCACGGGCTTTATCTTCTGATAATATTTTTGAATTGCGTCTAGTATTTCTTGATTTTTTTTATGTCGGTCAAAGGTCAACCAACTGAGGCATTTAAATGAAAACTGAAGAAATTATACTCCCTCAATATTCATTTTTAATGGATTGTTATTAAAATTGAGGTTCTACCATCAGATCGCTCTGAATAGATGTATTTCTTCAGCCATTTTGATATTTTCAATTATTTAAGGAGGTCTGTCAAAACCAATTATCTGAGATATTGAGGTCCATCTGGAGGGGTCACTGCTCCAATATTCCCTTCAACTTCGATGAATGTTTATAAAAATTGAGGTGTCCAGAGGGATCTTGCCAAAATTTAAACTTTGAGGGACTTCAGGAGAAATTTTAATAAGTCCTTGAAGTTTTGGTTCTCCGTCCCTCAAAACACACTATAAAGAAAACTCAAGGATTTTGAGAAAAAATCGAGCTAGTTTATCTAAAAAGTGAAATTTCAGGGTAATTTTGTGAAAATTTCAACTCTATAAGGGACTTCAAGAGAGTTTTTAATCAGCCCTCATAGTTTTACTTTATCATCATTACTACGTCCCCCAAGACACCCTGTATAAGAAAAAATAGGTAGCTTGAAAGAAAATTGAGCAAGTTTACGTAAAAAGTGAAGTTTCAGGGTTTATTTTAACCAAGTTACAACTTTGAGGGAGTTCAGGAGAATTTTCGAAGAACCCACAGAGTTTTTATTTATTAGCAATTTTCAAAATTCTTTCACCTTGTATATCAACTTCAAATTTGAGCAAGAGTTGTGTCGAAGCAAATAATTTTCACCTGTGGTTTCAAAAATTCCACAGGAATTTTTGATTTCAATAAACAGGGTGATTTATGAATCAATATCAATATTCCAAAAGCAATTTTCAAAATTCCATAGCCTTGGTTTGTGAGATATCAACTTCAAATTGTGCGTTGAAGTAGATAAATTTAACCCGTGGTTTGAAAAGTTTTACAGGATTTTTGGTTTTTGATATACAGAGTGATTTATGAATCAACGTCAATATCTCAATAGCAATTTTCAAAATTCCATAGCTTTGGTTTGTGAGATATCATCGTCAAATTTGAGCAAAAGTTGTGTTTTTCACTTGTAGTTTCAAAAGTTCTACAGGATTTTTGGTTTTCATTATACAAGGTGATTTATGAATCAATAGCAATTTTCAAAATTCCATTGCCCTAGTTTGTGAGATATCAACTTCAAATTATTTGAGTGAGGGTTGTGTTAAAGAAAATGATTTTCACCTGTATATAATTTCAAAAAATTCACATGATTTTTGTTATCTTTTATACAGGGTGATTTATGGATCAACGTCAATATTTCAATACCAATTTTCCTAATTCCATAGCGTTCTTGGTTTGCGAGATATCAACTTCAAATTTGAGTGAGAGTGGTGTTAAAGTAGATCATTTTCACCTATACAGGGTGTTTTATGAATCAATGTCAATATTTCAATAAACCCATAGCTCCCTTGGTTTGTAAGACATCAACATTAAAATTGTGAGAGTGCGCCTGGTTTTTAAAAAGGGTATTCCTGGAATTGCCATATCGACTCTGTCGAAGTGTAATGAGAAATTATTTCGTTATGATACACCATCCAAGCCCCTGTGAAAACTTTAGGGTATATGCAGCTAAATATCCTCAATAATACCTTAAACACTCAACATCTCCAAACAAAGAGTTGTTGGTTGATCAACAATTACAAACTCAATCAAAGATATATGGAGCAAAATACACTGATAATACCTCAAATACTCAACCTCCTCAAATAAAGATGTTGGGAGTGAAACTGATAAGTGATTTGAAGTCAATGTAAAATCCAAAAGAACAAACCAAGGTCAGTTTCATGAGCTAAAGCCACATCAAAACAGTCAATGAATATTCAACGCTTCCACATTATGTGTAGATCTGCTTGATTAACATATCTATTATACACCATTTGTGGACATATTTCATTTCTGTATTGTAATCATTCAATAGACCCCATGCAGACGCTATCAAGTATCATACAAAATTATTCCAAATATAATAAAAACCTCATCAACAGTTGTATGTGTTAACATGATCTAATGACAAAAATTATCCCACCCTGACAAACTTAAATTGGGAAACAGATTTTATCATCGTCGGTTAAATAACACATCTCGTTATTTCATTATCATTCCTTAAATAACTCCACCACTTAATTTCGTGAGGGGAGAGTGTAGAAATGGGGGTGCGTTAGAGCTTTGATGTTTCACATATTGTATAATTGTGAGGGAGCACATCGAGCGGAACACACAGGTGGACAGTGTGGGAAAAAAATGCAGGTGGGGATGGTTTGGGAAAATTATTGAGGTTTGCAGGTTTGGAAATAGCACTGGATGTTGCAGGAAATGGATAGGAGATCGACAGCTGAATGAATTGGTTCTCAGGATGACATATATAAGCTATTTGAAAGATTGAAAAATACAGGATGTAGATATTTCATTTTTGAAAGTTTTTACTTGCGGAGTATCATATCCGATAAAATTATGAATTTAATTTGGATAATAATAATATAATGATTGACAAACATTACCACTCAATTCAAACAAATCATCCCAACAATGACCCATAATGACAGACCGAGATTTACACCATTTCGATGTCCCCCAAGGGAAAATATTTTGCTAAACCGTTTTTCGTGCCGTAAGTCAAGAAAGCCTCATGCAGCTACTGCCAGTACTTAAACTCTTCGGTGTAACTATTTTCCATAACAATAATTATAGGCAACATGAAACGCGATAAAATTGTAGCCAGTCTACTTATTAGAATCCGCTTTCTTATTCTATTTGCTGTTTGATAACTACTTAATTTTCAGTCGTGAAACCCAGCAATCGTAACTTCAAGAAAGACAAGAGATGCAATAATAATAAAATACATGAGGAAAATGTTCGCGCATGACTATATATGGTTTTATTTATTTCAACGATAATTGCACTTGCATGTAATTTCTTTTATTTATTAACCTCAACAAATTAGAGCTTATTTTCTGTGCGTGTGTTTTTGATTGCACCGTATTTTAATTCTATGATGAATTGATTATCTAGCTTCGCGGAAGGAGAGCTACCATTAACAGGCTCTATTATATTGCATGGTATCAGTGGTAATTTCCTTTGGACAATCCATTTTTTTTTTTTTCTGAGTAACCAGCATCTGAGGAACCAGCTGCTGGGCTCTTTTTCTGTTTTTTTTTTGTAAGAACCGTCCTCACACTTGAAGGAGATGATGACAAAAAGTCGTATCGTATTTCCGCAAAGTTGTTGAATTAGTTGTATTAAACGGTTCACACAGGAATCTTCCTTCTTCGCTTCCGCGTCACGACTGGGTTGTTTTGAACCAGACACTGATACATTGGGAAGCTTGGTTAGCACAACTTCTAGTCTAAATGGATATTGTATGATCGGATCCAAATTATTCTCCTCAGCGTTTGCTAAAATTCCAAATGCCCAATCAGATTTATAACTGCAGATGGCAAGAGAGGTCAAATACCTGGGCATTATCCTAGACGACAAGGTCTCATGGAACTCACAACTACACAAGATAGTTAATCGAGAAAAAAACACAATGATGGCCACAAAAAAAGCAGTTGGCAAAACCTGGAGTATAAATACGTGTATGGTGCACTGTAGTGCGGTGAGACCATCACCTATCTACGGCTGTGTTCTCTGGTGGCAAAAAATCGAACGACAGGCTGCCACATAGCTGGCAAATGTTGAGTTCTCCCTTCTCTAGATAACTCCAAATAAACTTAGAAAAGTTGCAGAGAAACTAAGTGGGCACTGTACCTTGAGAAAACATATGCATACTATGGTCCTCTTTGATTAGGAACCCACATGTTATGAAGAAGAGGAAAGACCTCACACATCGTATCGACGTTCTGTAGACGGAATCATGCGTAGTTTATATGCCCATTACAAACAATAGACAGAGTCACATACCTTATTATAAGGAAATAGAGCTCTCGCACTCTTCGCAAATAGCTAAAGCAGTTGCTTCTTCGCCTATTCCAGCGTTTGCTTGTACGTGCGTGGAGGAAAGATATCAAAGATCTTCCCGATATCCAGACTAACACAGTGAGCAGGGACTGTGTTTCCATCAACTAACAGAAGAATTCTTTGAGTTTGGAATACAAAGGTTCGAGAATTTCAATGATTTTTTTTTCAGTATCATGCCAAAGACCTTAATTTGAATACAGGCATGGATATTTCTATAAACAGAGTGTTCCTGGCAAACCAATCATCACATACACTGAAACGATGATTTTAAGGACCAAGTGGTAGATTATATTGAAAAAAGTAGCTGGATCAGCCTCACAAAAGAATATTCGAAAAAGATGAACCATTGGTAAAAGAGTTTCCAACCATCCAAAGTTTGATAGCTTGGGTCTTCTTAAACAATGCTTCAAGGATATGTCCGGACGTTTTGACAAGGAAGATGAGGTCAATGACGAAGAGGAGCAAACAGCTGATGCAGACAAAGACAAAGAAGTAGATTGTCGAAAGAAAACTAACCCAAACAAGTAGAGATCAGAGACAAAATGGAAACATAGAAAATCAACAAAGAAAAATTTATAGAGGACAAGCAAGCGGAGGTTGAAGCTACGATAGAGGCGCAAAAGTCAACAAAGAGAGAGAAAGATAAAGCGGAAGTAATACAAAAAATGTACATATGAATCTTTAACTGAAGATAATTTATAGCATTGAACGCCCCGGCAACACCACCACATAATATGACCCAAATACTATTTTTCTGTTTTACAATTCAAAATTTATATAGAATCAGATTCTACAGTGAATTGGCTACAATGTTACCTACTCTAAAGCATAAGACATTGTCTGTAGTGTCATGGTATATACAAACCCTATACCTTTTTCTCTTTCTTTGTGAGGAACTTCTTTCTCTACCAGTGTTTTAGTAGCAATAATTCTATGGCTTGAAAGGCAGGACAGATAAAGAAGTGGAGGCCAATGCCAGGATGGACACAGAAGATTTAGTGGTTGCGGATGTAAAAGCTTAACAGAAAACAATAAGAGCAAAAAAAGAAAAAGAAGATGCCTACAATAGAACCATGAAGAATATGAAGCCAAGAAATAAACAGAAGAGGAAGTCAAGAAAGAACATGTCGAATCCAAACTTCCAAAGGTGGCAGAAGGGAAAGCTAGGGAGGGTAATGAAGAGGCGGAGGCGAAAGTCAAAAAAGAAGTAGAATTAAAAGCAATGATGGGAAGAAACAATGCCACATTAAAAACAGGGCATTCTAAAAAGAAGTGAGAAAACGAAGCCAAGGACAAAGCCCAAAGAAAAGCAGAACAAGGTCCAGCAAGATAAAGAAGAAGTAGAGTCCAAAGTCAAGAGAGAAGCAAATGAAATAGCTGGCATCGAAAGCCACAAATTCATCCTCCGTCTTGCTCGTGGAACCAAGACTTCATCCTTCCAATATGGTTTCGTCATAGTCAATCTGCAGTCTTCAGGCTTCAACAAATGGGGCTTGGTATAATTAACAAATTCTGAATTTTCCAGACACTAGCTCGAAGATGTTTGATGTAACAATGCTTCTGGAGGCACACTCCACAAAATCCTACCCAGGTTAATGATCTGATGATTCCCATCAGGTACTCTAAAGGATCCATTGACTGGTCTTGGGAACTATAGTTACCCTTCATTGATAAGGGGCATTGGTAATAAGCATATTGAAATAGTCCTATATGGTGGATATGGAAACTACACACCAAAGCTCTTTACAAGCAACACGTGGTACATTAATTAGTTTGTGATCCCACAGAAGCACAATGGTATGTTATAGAATTCAAAGCTAAATCTTTTATTACAAGAAAATTGCTTTTAATGACAGCAAGGAGTGTAGTTTAATTAGAAGATAAGCGAGATTTTTATTGTTTCTCACTAATTATTGAACCTTGAAATACCATTGGTGTAGAAGTGATCTCTAAAAGCTACTATACTTCCTAGTTTGAGTATCGTACGTAATACAGTCAGTTGTTATCTCTGATAAAGAAGCCAAAGATCCAAATCTATCAATTTCTTGTCTTTTGATAGTTTTAAACCTCAACAACCAAGATGAGGAGTCGTACCATCATCACTACCAAAAAAATTTACTACAAGTTATGTTCTACCTATGGGAAACCTTAATGAACTGCAAAAAAACGTTTGATAAGTCTTGGGTACGATGACCATGGAGAACTGGATGTACACAACCATGATCAGAACCATGAAAAAATGATAAAAGCTAGCTCCATCCTCATCATCATCATCATCACCATAACCATGATCATCATCATCATAATTATCATTATCGGATGTAGATTCTTCTCTCTCGTCTTTCATTTCTTCAAAAGTAGGAGCAGCACCAGCAAGGAACTAAGTTTTTCATAGCCTTGAGCGATGGCAAAAGAGGTTTTCCTATTATACACAATGTAATCTTTAGTCGTTAGATCCGAAACGAGTCTACAGACAGATCTTCGAACAGTAAACGTTGGAAGGTTTTGAATTTTGACAGTATTAGCAAGTGACCTTGCCAGGGACCTAGAGCAGGAAGATGGCAGGAGGATTGAGAGTGCCTGTGTTGAACGGGAAGTAAAAATGGGATGTCCGCAAGGACCTATTCTTGAGGCAACATTTCGGATTCTGGCGATGCAAGGGCGGTTCAGGATAATGGGGCATAGGCATGGGTAAGACGAAGACGAAAGCACTGTTTGTTTCCACAGATCAGACCACCAGTGTTAAGGATTGTGTCCTTGAGGTTCACCTGTGATGAGACGCTCGACCACCTCGGTCTTGGGATTCATTCAACTTCATTGAGCACACGAAGGTGGTCAGAGCCAAAGCGACCAGGATAGCGTCCAGACTTTCTGGGATGCATAGACGCGAGGGGAGAGGGAAGGTCCGACTGAAAGAAATCTGTGAGAGGGTCGGGGTGACTTGTACGGTGCTGAAATATGGGTCATCTAAACAAACAAAATCAGGATAGGATAACAAAAAATGGCTAGGGAAAGAATTTTCTGATAACTATAAGAAGGGCTTGCAGGACTGTCGGTTGTGATGTTATGTGCGTGTCGGTACCGCTGGATATAAGAGCATGTGAGAGACACTTTAACTGAGAAAGAATTCTGAGGGAGAAAGAATCAAGGGAAGGCGGACCGGACTTTGTGGCTAACCTTGGCAGGGAGGGCATGGGGTGCAAGAGGTGAAGGAGTAGTAGAGACTCCAAGGAAATAAGGGGAAACAGGAAGAGAATGAAATAGAAAGAGTGGCAGAGAAGGTGGGATGAATCTAGAAATGGAGAAGTGAAGTACGGTTTGTTCTGGGATCACCTGGTGCTGAATGTTCAAGGTTTACACCTATTCGTACTGTTTTAGGCGGGGAGGCGTGGTGAGTTCAATGTGCTTCTGTGGAACGTGACGGACGACTTTACTGGAACAATTTCTATTGCAAAATCCTCGAAATAACCAATGATGCCTATACAACATGTTTCCACCTTGTAAGAGAAACGAGACTAGTTCTTTTATCCAAGAACGGACGTCCAAAGTGAAATCGGACAACTTAATGATGACTCTGAACTAAGAATTAGAGAGCTCATTAATTCGAAAAACTCACTATTTAGAGCTGTTGTTGAAGCTAAAAGCAACAAGTAGCAATCCGAATGAAGTCGGCGGCATCGTCGTATTTGCAATTCAAATAGCGCACCTGCGTTGAGCGTAATTTTTCCCATGCGAAGAAAAAAAAATAACTTAGTGCGGAACGCCTTATTTACGCTTGCTTTTATTAGCGTCTCTAATGTTTCATGTAACAGCTCGCAGCACATTTCTGTATTAAAATCACGAAAGAAGATATAAACCTTTCATGGATGGTTACTTGCTATTTGTGCATATTTTCCATGACACATCGTTATTGGTTTTATGGCGGAATGATTTCAGACTATTGTCGTTAAAGTTCCAGACAGGGTTGATTGTGATTATCTCCAACTATGTTCAATTTTCGCTAACAAGCATGATAGCGGTGTCTGTGTCAAAATCATAAAAATTTTATAAACCATTAACCGAATTGATTCGTTGTGAAAATGATTTTTAATTACCACCACGGGAGCTTTACAATTTAAGAAGCCATCAATAATAAAGAACTGTAAATTTATATATAGCCCATCAGACTGTAGACATCTAGACTTTCATGGAAATAAAACGTTTTCGAGATAGTTCCCACCGATAACATTCGCATTGTTTGTGGGGCCGTTGCATATTCATTATTTTGTACAGTGGGTTCGAAATAAATTTTATTTTATTTTTCGAATTATACCCTTGTAGTAGACATTCTAGTGAAGTGTGGATGCTATAACCTGACTAAGTATACAACAGACAGGGCATGGGTTAGTGGGTGGTCAGTAATTAATGGGGATTAATTGGATATAACTATGTACATCCTTCACCTACATATTATTTTTGACTCATATCTCGATCGACTTCTCGAAAAAGTACTCAATCCAACGCAAAATCACTTGTTAGATGTTACTGTTGTTGTTATTTATGATCACGTATAGTTAGCAGACATGATCAATTCACGAATGCTGATATTCAAGATGCTTCATGCTCCATTTGGATAAGTGCTGGACTAGAATGATTAAAAACGATATCTCCGCGTCCTCAGGTCGGTAATTGTTCATAGATTATCAGTGCCATTTGCAGAAAATGAGCGCACCTGTTCAGATGCTCATTGAAGATATTATCTATAAATTGAATCCTGAAAGTATAATTTCGAGAATAAACGGAAATAATTTAATAAGCTGAGAGGCTCCTGGTTGTTGACAATATAAACAATGTTCTAGTTTCATGACTTCAGTATACAGGGTGTCCCACGTAAAAGCATCCACACCACAAATCCATCCTTGTTTTTTTTTGCTGAATATTATAAGAGTCAGGCGATGAGCTAGACTTGATGTTTTGTCGAGTGTTTTTTGAAATGGATATCTTTAACTGGGACACCCTGTACATTAAGCAATTAATAGGAGTTCATATTACATATTCACGCATCATTTACCAGCGATATGATGTTCAGCAACGCACGTGTGTAATTCGTATATTAGAGAATTTAAATGCGTGGGAACTGGGAAACGTTGGGCTCTAGCTATAATGCAGCAGGTGCAAACTGAACTGTTTCGCTGGTTAGTAATCGCTGACCGTTACCCGTGAATAAACTAACTAAGGTTTTATCGGTAAATTCCAGGTGGTTGAATAGTGGAGTTTAAGACTTTGTACTACTTAATGGTACTCAATATACGCCTGTAACATTTTTCATGCAGCATACTAATTATAATTTGTTAAAGTCAAAGTTCGGAGCATAGAATAATTTTCTTCTGAACATGGAATATCGATTTTTTCAATCATTTAAACATTTCTTATGAGTCATCAAAATCGTTATAAACGGGTTGCACACACAAACAATACATCTTGAAAAAAAAATCTGAAGCTAACTATATTTAGAAGAAAAACAAAAATAACCTTACAATAATAAACTGTTTTTCGTCATATTAAAGCAAAAAAAAACCTTCTAAATCACGTCAGTGCATGAAAAAGAAAATGTATTCAAATTTATTTTTTGTTTTTTCCAAATAATATTGTGACGAAACACGAGGAGACCCGGAATCGCCCATATTTGTCCTCCAACGCGGAATTTGCACCCACTGTGAAATATCGATTTAGTTCTAGTAGTTTCCAGAGGCGTCGAAGAATTCTACACCACGAGGAAGTATATAATCGCCAAAATAAGAACAGTTAGTCCCAACGTGTTTGATGAATTGTGAACAGATAAGTTGTGATATAAATCAGTGTTTAGTGAGTTTACTGTGCATAGTAACTTGAAAATAAAAATGTTGCAATATACAGGGTGTTACAAATTCGAGTGTATGCATGAGGATGTCGTAAACCCTAGGAAATACAAGATCCTAAAATCCCTAGATCCCAAGATCCCTAAATCGAGACAATTTCAATCCCAAAAAGCCCTGAATTTATTTAAAAAGATAATTGAAAACGGATGACTCATTTTCATGGCCATGCACTTTTTCTGCTCTTCAAGATATAGCATGGTCGGAATTGAAATCCGACGTTTCAAATTCTCGCAACCATCCTCAACTTTTTTTTCTCAAATACGAATACAGAAGTTCCAAGCTCCAAGTTTAAAAAAAATATATAAAAAATTAAACAAAAAAAATCAAATCAAGAGAAGAATGGTGCATCACTATTTTCAAGAAGCAAAGACTTGTCTAAAAATGGATTAAAAAGTTGGGTTGGTATTTGAAAAAAAAAGTTTATGATGGTTGCGAGAATTTGAAATGCGGATTTCAATTTCGACCATGCTATCTATCTTGAAGAGCAAAAAAAAGTGGCCATGAAAATGTGTTATCCGAGTTCAATTATATCTTCAAATAAATTCAGGACCAAATTAAAAAAGGATTTCGGAAAAATCGGTTATTGTCGTATATTTATGAGATTGAAATTGTACAAGTTTGCCTCAATTCAATAGACCATGTATCTCTCACGGTTTATGAGATCCCCATGCATACACTCGAATTTGTAACACCCTGAATAAATGATTGGGGGTTTCAAATGTGATCTTATTATGGCGCTACCTACACTAAGTTTTCCTGTTCGTACAGGGTGTCCCATTTTGGGTACTTTTGCGGGGTATCTCCGTTATTCTTATAGATAGAAAGTTGCGGTTTTCGCGACTACTTTTTCTTGAAACTAAAGATGCCGTTAACAAAATTTTCATAGCCCTTTTAGTTTTCAAGATACAGGGCTAAACTGAATATGTTGCATTTTTAAGGTACCCCTCGTATCTAAACTATCAGATAAGTTATGGAAAATGTGAAAACTGTTTCTTTTATAACTTTTTCCGTAGAACTCGATTCTGCCTTCGGAATTAGTATACAGGGTCAGGTCAAAAAGTTATCGGACCCAACTTTATTTTTTTAAATGGAACACCCTGTATATTTATAGTCCATAAGATTTGACTTTTCTTTACCTTTTCAAAAATATATAAAAGTATGCACTTTAAAAAAAAAAAATGTTTAGCCTTTAACTTTTTGACCTGACCCTGTATACCAATTCCGAAGGCAAAATCGAAAGTTATATACTTTTCCCGTGAAACTCGATTCTGCCTTCGGAATTTGTATACAGGGTCAGGTCAAAAAGTTAAAGGCTAAAATTTTTTTTTTAAAGTGCATACTCTTATACAGTGAGGACGTAAATAGTCCCCCCCCCTCTAACTTTTGAACGCATTAATATTTTTGGCTCAAATTTGGAAGTGTGTTTCAGGGTAGGCTTTACTAAGTTTTGACCTCCAAAATAAATTTTCATCTGTCAAACTGACAGCTGCTTTATTTTGAAACAAAAAATTAAATGGAAAAGGGGGTCTTGTGATACTTTATTTGAAAGGTCCTTCCATTCTCTTTTCACCCCCAAAGTTTGAAGTCCTTATTATTTTTCATAAGGAAATGGCGCCATGTCGAAAATAAATTATTTGTGTCTAAGTAGATACTATCTTTTATTTTGTTTAAGAAACTATGGTAGCACAGATTGATACAGAACAATTGAAACAATCACTTATGTTATAGGTTAGTTTTTTCATTGTTAATAAAGTTCTTTTAAGAATTAGAGATAGTATTTTGACCCAAATAATTTATTTTCGATATTGCGCCATTTCCTTAAGAAAAATGCTAAGGACTTCAAACTTTGGGGGTGAAAAGAGAATGGAAGGACCTTTCAAATAAGGTATCACATGACCCCCTTTTCCATACAATAATTTGTTTCAAAATGGTGCCCAGCTGTCAGTTTGACAGTTGAAATTTTTTTTTGGAGGTCAAAACTTAGTAAAGCCTACCCTGAACAACACCTCCAAATTTGAGCCAAAAATATTAATGCGTTCAAAAGTTAGAGGGGGGGGGACTATTTACGTCCTCACTGTATATTTTTGAAAAGGTAAAAAAAAGACAAATCTTATGGACTATAAATATACAGGGTGTTCCATTTAAAAAAATTAAGTTGGTTCCGATAACTTTTTGACCTGACCCTGTATACTAATTCCGAAGGCAGAATCGAGTTCTACGGGTTATATAGAAAAGTTATATAAGAAACAGTTTTCACATTTTCCATAACAACTTATCTGATAGTTTAGATACGAGAAGTACCTTAAAATGCAACATTTTCAGTTTAGCCCTGTATCTTAAAAACTAAAAGGGCTATGAAAATTTTGTTAACGGCATCTTTAGTTTCAAGAAAAAGTAGTCGCGAAAACCGCAACTTCCTATCTATAAGAATAACGGAGATACCCTGCAAAAGTACCCAAAATGGGACACCCATACTTGTATTATATTTTCAAGAGAAGAACAGATTCCACCCATTTTATATTTTATATACATGTTTATTGAAGCTTTTCTCTTATTTTTAAGACACTCAGCCTGATTTTTTTCGCAATTTGATGAAAAACCCTGTATATCTGATATCGATCTGGAATTAATAGTACATACATGATTTTATCGATAATGCAAATAATTTCAAATTTTATTTTATTTATTTTAATTTTTTTTGATTGATTGTAATTTTGTAATACCTTTAATAGCGACTATTTTTCCACTTGTTGGTGTTTTTTCAATTTTGTTACTTTTTTCATTTTTAAATCTTGTTCTGGATTTTTTTATTTCATTCTATTCAGAATCTGTATTGTTTTCATTATTCATAGAACTACAACAAAAATAATAGGAATACATAAAAGAGTACCTGGGTACATGTCTCAATTCTATACAAGCAAAAATAAATTAAAACACAAAGTAAAGACATAAATAATAAATATGTATACAAAGGAAAATGATAGTCACATCACATTAAAAATATGTATGATCGAAATTCAATAAATCAAGCTAAGCAACAAAAAATAAAATAAATAGTGAATAAAACATTTCACAAAAAAAATCAATTGGGTGACCCTAGAAAACTTTTCTTTTGCAAGTTATAAGAAAGATAGCCTGTAACAGGTTTAAAAAACGGAATGCAAAATCAATGAAACACACAAAAAATATAACTTTAGAATACGAATTGGAAAAAAAAAACAGAAAAATGAGGAAATGATGGATTGATATAGTACATCCACATTACAAACAAACATAAATAATTACAACATATCAAAAAATTGAAATAAATGCTGATAAAATGAATACTTAAATGTTTATAAACAATCAAAATGCACAAAAAGATAATAAAAAAATACCTTGATGATGATGAGTAGAACAAACTGAACAATCAAATGCAAACAAAAAGAAATATTTTCCAATATTTGGGATATTTTCAAAATTTTGTAGTAAGTATAATTAGCTGCTGAAAGAACTGTGAAACCAAAACTAAATTACAAAATCCAACATGAGAAAGGAAAAGTGGATTAAATCGATTGCATAAAGAATGCATCTGAGAACTGTCACTGAAAAAAATATAAAATCTGGAAAAACTTTTAAACTAAATAAGCAACAAGTTGAATATTTTTGTAAAAAAATAACTGGATAGATAGATATTATCTAACATCTACAGAAGAGAAATAGACCGCTTACAAAGAGAGCTAAACTAAAGTGAAAAAAAAAATATTTACATTCACATAAATTTGATAACTAAAAAAGAGAACAAACTATAACAAATAAATTGTACTAAAAGGAATATTGAGAAAAAAAAAACTAAAATGAGTAGATAAAGAATGACCAGAATTTTTTATAAAGACCAAACAAATATTTTCTAAATTTTATTTTGCATTCATTGTATCATTCTCCTTCTGGCCCTTTCGACATTTTGTATGTTGAACATTTTAACTGTTGTATTGATTCATATTATCAATGCCTTAAGTTTTTATATTATGAATGTTCAATAAACATCATCATGCAGCTATACTATAGCAAATTAACTAGTGTATTCCATTTTGCAAGGTTCTATTTCGCTTTCTGAATCTTGTTATATCAATACATTCAGCAAATAAATTCAAGTTGTTATTTTTAGTAAGCACAGAGATAATAATGTTGAATGCCCAACCTAAAATGGTACAGCTTCATATAGACAATATAGATTATTTCATCATCGTGCTATCCAATTACGCACAAACGGGCTGTTAAGGAAAAATATTGGCAATGGTGGCACTAAATTTAGCAATCTTTAAAATTCGAGTAACAACTTGAACAATAATTCACAATAATGATACCATAACTTCTGTGCTAAACCAACATACAAAATACAACATCTAATAAGATGAAGTACTATAGAATCAGAATCGATTATAAATCTTATGACTAATATCATAAAAAATAGCTCGAACTAAATCGTAAATAGCCCGTTTTGTTTGAATAAAAATTAGAAAATCCACTCGGATGGCGAGAGCCAAGGCGAATCGACAATCGAAGGAAGCGCTGTTATGCTAAAGAAATAAGAAATGACACAATGCGTCATTTCAAGGTACACTAGACATTGAGGTATATTTTTACATTGTTATAAACTAATGTTAGGTAAATTCTTATTATCAGATCGATGAACTTACAGCATTTGCCGCTTAGCCAATTCGACATTTATTGCCATACGTTCGAATGAAAAGTTTTCAAAACTACTAAATAATTTGTCAATAATAGTCACTCAAATTAATTTTTTTTCGTCTGGATATATCGTAGCCGTTATCAAAAGACATTAATCATATTTTTACATTATCATCATCGTCCTAATACTGCCAAAAGCCACTAACCTACATTCATTTACATTGTAGTTAGTAACTTTTGACAGTAATAGGACCACTCATGTTCATATGAACTTAAAATTAGTCAAAGATTCACCCTTTGAAATTTTTACAAGCACACAATTCACACCCTGTATAATATTACCGGCTTCAACTGTGCATGTTCTTTTAAAAAATTAAGCAATAGGATATAAGAATCATTTACGTCAAAGCGTCAGCAATAATAGTTTTTTTTTGTATGGATATTTCTCCAAGAGAATCTTTTTTTTGTATTCTTAGTGATCCTATATGTGTTAAAAATGGATGGAACACGTGCAGTATGCAGAGAGTCGCAGATAACAAGGCCTTCCATGTTCTGAGGAAATTATCAAAGTGCTTAACACGAAGTAGATAAAAAAAGCCGTGGCACCAGGAAATCAAATAGGTTGACAGATTTTTCCAGCAGAATAGGAATATAACATATAATGAAAAAGTGAAAGTCTTCAGGAACCTCCACAAAAAGTTTCACTTTAACCACACCTAAGGCATTCTGGAAACTGAGTGATAGGTTATAAGGGTTTTTATTTATGCTTTGCATTGCCTTAACTCCCATCTTGTTCCCTTTCTTTGAGTAGTGGTTCCTCGGTCACTTGACCTGCAGTTCTGAACCATCACATGGTTTTAACGAAGTTCAGTATTTGCACGTTGTCTATGTTTGCCGCTTCTTCCAAGTATTCAAGGTGTTTTGTTCCATATTCATGAGGAGTCTTTATTTCAGAGACATAGTACGTGTTGTATAGGTTCATCCTCCTCGGCACACCTCTTGCAGAGATCATCGGTCTCTAGACCCCACTTTCGAAGCATTAAATATTTAGTTCTTTTGAGTTCTCTGCATCTGGGTCAGTAATTGTCTTTGTAGCGTCTGTAAGGATGGAGATCTCGACCTCCCTTGTTATGGAGTCCTAATTCCCTCTCTGGAATATATTTCAACCACTGCCTTATGGTCATCATGTTGTCATTTGTAGCAGCTTCACCTCTGTCCATTGCCTTCGAGATTTCTTTCCAGAATTTGGTCTACCCCAGTCTGAGATCTTCCTTTGCGGCGGTGCTTTTGATTAACAAGGAGGCCCTCTGAAGCTGCCTTCGGTGTGCTATTCTTTTCTTCTGTTGGTACTTGGTGTTGCCAGCATTTGTACTCTTGTGAGCATTTTTTAGTTCTAGTTTGTGTCTGTGGCTTCCCACCATAGCACAGCTCCGTAAGTTAATATGGGTCTCACGATCGTTGTATACTACTAGTGGATAATGTGTAGGTTTCTTACCAATCATTCTCCCGCATGTGTATACAGGGTGTTACTTAATGGTATGTCATAATTTTAAGGGAGAGTTCCTGGATAAATTTCAAGTCGAAAAGGTTATATAAACTTGGGTCTTGAAATGCTTGGTTTTCAAGATACAGGGTGTTATGTTAAAGATCTATTTTATTTTCAGTTTTTAATACATTTTCCAAATACGGTTTGAGATATTGAACTGAATTTAGCCACAGGATATCATGGTATGGGAACACACTTTTTTTTAATTTTTATTTTATTTTATTTTTTTTTAGACCCAAGTTTATAATATGACCTTTTCGACTTGAAATTTATCCAGGAACTCTCTTTTGAAATTTTGACATACCATTAAGTAACACCCTGTAATGCATTGAGTTCTTTTTTCATTCTTTCCTCTGTATTCCTTTTCCAGGAGATCTAGGATGATTCCAATGGACGGAACTTTGCTTCATCAGAAAGACTAAGAGTTTTTCCTCCAAATGGGCATCGAGGTAGTTTTCTTCAAGACCAATCATTCAGACTCATCATTTCATAATCCTGCTTTCCAGCAATTCAATTATCGATTTGATCTATTTCCATCTTCACCACTTCTTCAATAGATTCGGATATGACATCATTGAATGCTTCCTCTATGCCTGGAAACCTAGTGTGTATTATTTGCCATTTAGAGACAACTTCGTGTAAAGCATTGTCACTGAGTAATAAGGAAACTCCAAAGAAAGATAAAATACTTTGACGAAAAATGTGACCAGCGGACCGACCCTTCTCAAAGTCGCTCAGAATGAACAACATACTAGCCATATCGCCGGTATTTGTCCTACAAAGCGGGATCCGCCACCCCTGTGAAGTATCAATCTGCTTCTAGTACATTTCAACGAAACCATGAGGCGGAGAAGAGTTCTACACCGTTCTACAGAGTTCCACACTATTCTTGCAGCGTTGGCGAGGGGGTATATAAAATCCGCCATATAAAGTTCAGTTCAGCAGCGTTTGATGAAATGTGAACGGACAGTTAAAGAAGATAAATAAGTTGTGAAACATAAATAACGTGTATTATTGAGATAAAAAATAGTGAGTGATTGTAAATAGTGACTTGAAATAAATAGGTTAAAATTAAATAAGCGATTTCTATAGCAGAAAAAGGCTACAATACGAAATGAACTAATTAAATATGAAGTTTTTTTTTCAAGAGAAACTGTTCTAAAACTTTATTCATAGATAAGTATTTAAAAGGAACCATCGAATGCAGTACTCTCATATTTCTGCTTTATAGAGTCAACCGGTACTTGCTGGTCCCTGCAGATCAAGGTATCAACAAGAAAAGACTCTTATTGTTGAAAGAGAACTGCAAAAAGTAATCCATGTTTGCTTGTACGATAACTTAGTTGTGGTCTTAGTGACCGTCCATTGCATAATTCCTTGTTGTTCATGCCTAAGTATTCGCCTTCACTGGACCTGACACTGTGGAGACTTCGAGCGAGCACTGGTTCTAGTGCCAATGTATGGATAACGGTGCATTTTCACTGCCCATCAGAGCCCAAAGAAGTTGAAAAATATAGTATCTATTGGCACCAACGTCCCGCAACCCTTCAGCATCTTCAACTCCGTTGCATAGTCAATATGCTCGCAGTCAGTCCGTCCCCGCCCATGTGTGTATTCGATCGGCGCTCCAGTGAAATGCATTTTCGCTATGTAAATTGGTCGGAGGTATTCGGAAAAAAGCCAATGTAAGGGCGGCACCATTGAACTGAAGATTTAGTTCAAAACGAAGAGATCTAGTACATTTGTCGTTGTCAGTCTGCGTTCGGTGTGCATTCATAAACATGAACAGACGACATTTTGATTTCCCGGTTTTCCGTTGTTTTCGAGTTTTTGTACATCCATGTATATCATTAATATACGATGTGTAGTGATAACCTCTACTTTTTCCGAGATGGATTTTTTTTGACAGTGACGATTTTTCTCATTTGGATTGAGTCACGAATCTCAAGTTTCCTTTTGATAGTGCACACCCCTACCTACACTTCACGAGCCGCAACTGATCAGCACAGTTCCGTTCATTTTGCGCATGACGCAGATGGCTGACCGAACCGTCAGGCGTTGTTATGAGCAAATAATTGTCTGTCACGATTTGGCAACACTGACTATCGTGGAGCAAAAAACCTTGGTGATCTCATATCGTTGTGCGTATATCTTTTTTTTTAATAATTATTATCATGGATGATAACTGTTCTGAACCGACCACAACTGATGCACTTTCACTATAATATTATCAATTCCGCGTAACAGAAAAAAAATGCAACAATAAACACTATTCTAAGCCAGAAATGAATCATGAGGCAAATTTACCCACACTTCGATCTCTTGATAATGGAGCTGGTAAATCCCAAAAACATTATTTTGTTTTTTTTGAAATCTCTAGTCGATGATCAAGGATTAATTAAGTAGATTGAAATTTAAAAGAAAAAAAAAACATTTGTCAAGCATAGAACTCCCAAAAAAATTCAAATCACAATCGAGCCATGGAGACGATGATGATAAATCGGGTGCATTTTATACCTTAAGAATGTTTAAATCTTTTTAACTTCATCCAAGGTTTGTTGCAATTTTCTTCGTGATCAGGGATCTTTGATATAAATAAACAACAAACGGGGAGATAAACAGATTTTTAATTATATTCTAGTGTTTAATTCGAAATTCATGATACCAAAGAAAAATGCAAATCGAAATTGAAAAAAAATAATAAATAAAAGACGATCCAGATGTAGCAGTAAATTCATTGAGAGCTTGAACTTATTTAAAATAATGATTAACAGGGAGAAAAAATTATTTAATTATTTGTTGAAAACAATGCATCAACTGTAGAGGTTCAGGCAATGGTTGATTGATCTATTATTTATTAGTCTCATAAAAACTGTTAAACAAAATCAACAAAACACTGTTCAACTTATAAATAAACGAAAAATAAAACAGAAGAAAAACAGAATTCTATAGAAAAATTACCAGGTTGTAGAAAATAATTTGAGACAAAGCAAAGGTTGAGTATGTGACAAATTATACTATGAAGGAAAAAATTAAAAATGTTGAAGAAAATTATTTATTTATTTATTAGCTTGTCTATCAATAAGTACTTATTTCTTATAAATTTTTTATCGATTTCTTCAAAGTAGTTAACACAAATGGAAAAATAACAAATTGCCATTAACCTTTTTTATCAAGTAGTAATTATTACACTATTCCAATATAAACTATTTTTTTTTTGAAATTACATAATATACTTACGTACTCCAAAGTATCTCTGAGTAACTTACCTAGAAAAAAAAACAATATAAATATCGAAAATTCGTCATCATACAAACAAAGCATTACAGTAACAGTCTGAGAGTGTGAAGTTCCCGCCTTAATGTGACCTTTAGCCCCAAGCCGGCATGATTGTTGGTCGTTACTTGGTACTTTATGATTTTATCTCTGTTTTAATGTCAAATGGGACGAACTTATGTACAGCCAATGAGAATACAAGGTGTGACCAACGTTTCACTACCAAAGAAACTGTTTAAGAACCATAATGCATAACAAATATTTGCGTTATTCCATACTTAACTAAAAAGTTTTATCATTTTTTTCGGCGAACCTCTTACACAGGAAATCCGGCCGAATAGATAACATGTTTGTGGTCATATGAATCATGAGATTTAATTACATATCTCAGACTCCAAAACTATTTTGAGATAGTTTTATCAATGTTTGACGCATTTTTGACGATCACGTATTATTGTAACTGTAATTTAATATCAATATATCGATAAAATACTAAGTAGAAAACCACATCGTCAAGAATTCCATTGATAATTCCATACCACTACTGGTGGTGGTACTAAATAAGTATCATAAGTCGGATGCAAAGTGGTAATTTGCTTCCTTGTATTCGCTATGCATCATTTCGTCTTATAAGGAAACGAGATTACATGTCGGATCATTAAAATCTGTAATTATTCTATAGGAAAAAACAATCCGCCAATAATGATCGGTTTTTGACAGGACAGTGGACGATATTTAGATTCAATTATACGTACGAATGGTGGTCGTGATTCAAAATTATTACTGCCATTTAAGGGATAATAATATAGGTATAGAGATTACAATTTCTTCTAAGAAAACATGCATATAACTGAAAAACTGTGAACGAATGTAATTTACTTTTTTTTATAATATAGAAGGCTACTTTTGCTCGTGGATTTGGAATGGGCGCAACCCATACAAAATATCGCAAATACCCTCTTTTTTTCAATGGAACTCGTTCCATTATCTCCTTTGACTTATTGGGTTAGCTTTGAGCTAACTACATTAGACGTGATTGGTTGTTGGAAGCTACATGCTAGATTTGGTCGTTGATAAGGGATTTTTCAAAAGGGTTTATGAAAAGCGCAACCCATACAAAACACAGCAAATTTCCTCTTCTTTTCAATGGAACTAGGCTCGTTTCATTATTTCCAAGGGTTTTCGAGTTATTGAAAAAAGTATGGGGTAACTACATTGATTGTGATTGGTTATAGTTTTGGTCGTTATTACAGGTTTTCCCAAAGGGTTTGTGAAACATATACAAAATGCATCAAACTTCATCTTCTTTCTTGAATAACTAAGCTCGTTTCATTATCTCCAAGGACTTTTGAGGTATTGAGGTAAGTATGGAGTAACTACATTGGACGTATTTGGTTGTTGGAAGCTATAGGCTAGTTTTGGTCGTTGATAAAGGTTTTTCCAAAGGGTTTGTGAAGGTCGCAACATATACAAAATACAGCAAATTTCCTCTTCATTTCAATAAAATAAGGCTGGTTTCATTATCTCGAAGGGCTTTTGAATAATTGAGGAAAGTATGGGGTTGCCACATCAGACGTAATTGGTTGTTGGAAACTTTTTTTTTTTTGGTCTAGGGTTTGTGCTCAAGTCATACTGTACTGAATAAAGCAAATGTTTTGTTCTTTTGAATAGAACTAGGCTCGTTTTATCATCTCAAAGGATTATTGAGTTATTGAGAAAAGTATGGGCTAACTACATTAGACGTAGTTGGTTGTTGGAAGCTACTCTTGGTCGTTGACAAAGGTTTTTTTTCTGGATTTTTGATGGACGCAACCCTTACAAAATACAGCAAATTTCCTCTTTATTCAAATGAGACTAGGCTTGTTTCGAGGGTTAGGTTACATCGAAGGGTTTTCAAGTTATTGAAGGAAATATGGGGTAACTACTTTGGCCTTGATTGATTGTTGAAACAATAGACTAGCTATATCATAGTACACAATTTTCTTTTCTTTCATGAATAATTTGATTTATTTGTTTTGGCTTCGCTTTGGGGTTCATTCACCACCATCATTTGGATGTATCATAAAGTTTCTTTTTTCTTTAAAGCTACATCATTTGGCAAAAAGTAATTATTGGCCAGTCCAAGTTACAGTTGAGAGTGACAGATGATTTACTGATTGGCCTTCTTCAAAACCTGACCATTGTCCGACCAATAATTAGAATAGTTCCATCCAAAAAAAAAACTAAACTAGAACGTATAATTGATGAATATCTGACAAATATTTTAAAAAAGACGTTGCATGGATTTCGTTGTTATAAGACAACATAACAAATGAATCACTCTTTATCGCAATTATTATTAATCTGTAAAAATAGTGAAAGGCAAATAAACATTAGTTCTCTGCACAACTGAAGTGGTTACGATGGACACCTGGTGATTATTTACATGTAGAAATTCTCTCAGTCAGCGTAGTAGTGCATTACTTTCCAAAGTGTGATTCAACTCTGACCCATACTGGTGAGGCGCGTTTATCTAGTACATAAAAGACCATTCTATATCACCATGAATGAATTATGTATATTGTTGAATTGATCCACTTCCAGTCAATGGGAAATTTACTGGGTATTTCATTCAACATCCATCGTACCACTTCAGTTTGGGAAGAGAGCAAAATAATAGAATATTTTGATATCAAATCCCTCCGCATATTATTTAACATCATCCCATTTTTTTATATTGGCTCAATTAACGTCGACTGCCGGACACAAAAATCCAAAAATGTTTGAACAGATTTTCTTCAATAACTTTTCAAATCGACTAAATTCTAGGAAAACTTTGACATAAACGAGTTGATCTGGACTTCTCGTATTTGAAGGCTCTGATGAGATATGAATCAACTACAAACAGAAACTTCTTGAATCAAAATTTGAACACGGTGGAATATCATGTTCTAGCTTTGAGGTGGTCTTACTAACCATGGAAATTGAACGCTCTGAATAACTTCATCCCGTCTCGACTTGGACCTTTTGTATGTAGAGGCTTCTTTACCAAAACCTGGTTTTTTGAAGGGATCCTAGGTTGTGTGGGACTTCCATCGTGCCAATGTATAACCCACTTAAAATCTCTCTTGAGGTTGCCCGAAGGCTCACAGCGGGTTTTGCTCAGTCACTTCCAAGAAGATTTGAAGCTGTGACAGTGAAAGTGATGATGTTAACGCTGGCGCTGGTCAGAGAATACACTTTCCCTATTGCGTTTCATCCTCTTTCTCACATCCTCTGGGTCATCTACAATCCCCAATACGCTTGGGTATTTTTTTTTAACAGACTTCACAGGTCAGAAGAGATCAGTTGCTTTTCTTGTAAGACTTCCGTTCTATCTGCTCTCCTGCAGATGGAGCGTCAAGAAAAGCTCTTGATTCATGCTTGAAGGCTTTCTCAGTGTGTTCCGATCCAGTTCAGTTGTTGGGTGTACGGTGTACGATACACCACTGATCCCGCACGTGGTCTCTGGTCCCACTAACGCGTTCTCAACTTTTCCAGTATCAAATTGTGGTCTCCAAGTTGCTACTTTCCAACTTGTTCCTCCTTTGACCAGAATAACACTCATTTTGTACTCTCCAACGCATACCCCAAGGCTACGAGGCTCACAGAAATATACAAACCTACACCTCGTGTTACTTTGAGTCGTTGAAAACTTGACTTGAATTGAAGACATTGACAATCAGTGGACTCCGCTTTGCTTTCGTGACTTCCATCTTTTCCAACAAGTCAAGTTTTTTACCTTTCGGACAATCATATGCAGCTCAACATGTTATCCTGCGTTGAATACATGACCTGTGGACAAATGTGGTTTGCGAGGACCGATTTCGTTTCTGTAAAGTCACTATCCTGGTATTTGGGTACTAACGCTGAATGTCCTTTGTCTCTAGTCGAAATCCCTCTTCCAGACTGGCCAACATAAATGGACAGTCTACACACTTGAGAAATAGCAATAACAAACTTCTTGAAGAACTTGATATCTTGGTAGAAATGAGACCAAAATATGAGGTATCGTTGATAATGGCAATTGGAAGAGTCTGTACAGCAAGGAAAGGGATACTGAATCCTCAAAGGCGTTCGGAGAGTTAGAATTATCCTGGATAATGTTGTTAGTGCATTTCAAATAACGAAAATAACATCCAAATGATGTTTGATCTCCTAGGTCTCTCATAAAAACCTCACTTGATATTGGAGAAAGGCAGGAGCCCATTACCAGTCCAGATTTCTTAAAAACACTCGTTAAACTGGAAGAAGCTTTGTTGCAAAACCCTAGACAGTAGGAACAACAGGTTGGAGCACACTAACTATGAGGAGGCCACTCCTCCGGAAGGATGCTTGAGAACAGAATTTTGACGTCCAAGGACAACAACAGAGAATTTTCCGGGGTTTACATATCCCTGAACAAGTTAGCGAACGATATAGACTTCTTGATGGAATTTGAGTTCTGGAACTTCGTCTCCTCTCTGATCCAAAAAAATCTTGTAGAAGGGTGAGTAGACGAAAGAGACCCCCGGCACTGGTCTTATAGGGATGCCTTGCTCAGTCTATGAGGGGATGGAGTCCTAGGATTCAATAGGACAAGCTGCTCCTTCCTTTTATTGAAGTATTTTAATTCGACCAGGCAGTTTTTCAAGAGTCTTCGGAGTCTCAACGTGGAACCAATTGTTGGGTACTTGCTAATTGCTCTAAACTCATCCGAGTGAAGAAAATCGGCAACTTTATCAATGTAGTTTTCCTTTCGCATCACCACAACACTAGGCCCTTTATCTTCGTAACGACATGGTCATGAGTTTTTATTTTCTCTCTCAAGGATCCCATTATAATCTCGAACATTTTTATAGGTCAGGTTCAGGTGGAGCTTGGCTCTAAGGATGTTCATTTCACCTACATCAGTGGATTGAATGATGTTCTCTGGTTCAACGGCCAGCGCTGATTTTCTCTCAAGTCACTATTTTGAGAAAAATTGAATTTCAAATTATTCTCGAGGATTTTCTCTACTGTTTTTGTGGCAGTGATTCCATACAGACTGATTAGATGCTTGTGGAAGATGAAGAATGATCTACCTAGGTTTAGCTTATACTCATCGGTTGTACTAGACTAGACTTAGACAAAGGGCACTGTGTCAAGTCTTTGTCGCTCGTCTTTTAACGTAATCAAGATTCTGGTTTCAAGTCCATTTTAAGTTTTCTAATATCCAAAGTGCCAATTGATTTGAACATGTCAAATTGAAAGGAGAATGTGCGGCATCTCTCCCTTATGATTTAGCATTGGGCATCTCTCCGTACGGTAATGGGCATCTCCCTATACATAGAGGGAGAGTTACCAGAAAAAAGTTTCAAAATATTTTCAATTTTATATAAAGAAAAGGAAAGACAAGAAGTTCTATACCTGGACCTCGGAATTGTGAACATGAGGAAGAGCAATTCTACGAGGAAGTCAGTCTCAATCATCACCCACAATCCCGACACGACTCCCTTCAAAAAAACCCTAAACGTAAGGGGGATTGCAGATGACTTATCATGCAGGGGTTGTGGGAAAGAGAAGAGGTGTTTCTGTGAAGCGTACAACGCCACAAGAGAAACACACCTGGAGAGTGTAAACGCCGGCACAGTTTCAAAGCTTCAAGAAGCGACGGACTGGACTGAGAACGTGGAACAAAATAAGGGTACAAGAGGATTGCGTGAGCAAACCCCAGAAAAACCTCAAAGAGGAGTTTCAGTGGGCAAACATTGCCAAGATGGAAGTCTCATACCACCTAAGATCCAATGAGGAGGTTCGTGGTTGAACTTCTTCGCAAAAAAACATTTTTCTTAAGTCTATGGTTTCTGATCAGCTATGGATCAACTATTATATTATCAGTTCAAGGAGTGGTAGCAAGCTTCACTTAGGATGATAGAGATCCATTCAATGCGAGCTTTAGTTTTCGTTATCGCTTCATTAGATATCTTGAATCGGTTGGAAGCTAGAATTCAATCATACTGTAGGCTTCAAAACTTCAAAATCCGAGTAAAAGGACGTGTTACTTATCATCACATTTAAAACTGTGCGTATCTCGTTAGTTGATGTTTCACCAAGACTAATGTCTACTGGAATTCCAAAGTAGTGCTTTTTACCTTTCATAGTTCACAGTTATTTTCTTTATAGGTGTTAAGTATTACCAAAAAACAACTTTAAAAAAAAAACGAAATATGCATGAACAGAGAACACCAATTTATTCTAAAGGTCAGTATACAATCCAACAAGTTTCTCGTGATCATAAATGACACGTATCGAGCATATAACTGCCGAGATCTTCGTGTTCTGTAAACGTTGTGTTGAAAAAAGATTACAGCTAATAAATATTGTAATCTTACACGGAAAAGATACTTACTAAACACAAGTAGCCCGCGGATATTGCTGTGGTTAGGTGAGTGACCGTTTCGAAAAAAAAATAACTGCAAATATCAATCAAGTGTCTCAAAATTAATTGAAACGGTACAAATTAGCTATTTCAATGATTCACCTTCGACCTTAAGTGCTATAGATCTGAATATAATGATTTCCTCGGTACACACTGATTATGCCTCTAGAGCATCAGATATTCCTAAACCCATTAACTATGAAGATCAGGAAAATAGCGAAGGGCGAGAACATGATTATGAATGTGAGATGTAAGAGCAATAGTAAATCAAATGTAATGGACCAGCTTGCGGCATATAAATGCTTCTGGATATATTATCCGTGTTCGTTTTCTTCTTTTTGGTACTATTAACCGCATTATGCAGATCGTTTTGTGGTTTCGATCTGATCCTCCGCATCTTCTAGGAACGATAAATTAATAGTACTAAAGTGTTCGTAATAGCTTCCGGATGCTACCTGGCTTGTGTTATTGATAAGACTTTGTAAATAGATAGTGGGACTAATATTCAAACAGTACAATAGACCCACAAATCAACTCCTTCGCGACATATTTCTCTGGATAATGAGAGCAGCATTCTGAAGTTTGTCCAACAAATCATTGATTAAGAGTTAATTTAAACCGACGGACGTCATCGACTTCCTGACAGCAGATTGACAAATAAAAACCGCTTGGGCATAAATTAAACGTGTTTCTCTACTACGAATTAGATTTATTACAAGATTTCATTCATAAACGATCATCTCGAATCGGATGCTGTAGTACTTTGGTTGGTTTTTTGTTTTTTACTCCAGAGCAGTGGGTAATTACTTGCACTTAACAGTTATGTAATCATTTAGACGGAGATGCACAAGGTTGAATAAGTGCTGGAGGTGTATTTTGAAAGGAAGTTGAATTATATTACAATAAAGAAACTCTGAAAGGCATTGTGGAATGTCTCTAGCAATTTTTTTGAGAATTATGAATCTGAAATTTCAGAAGCCTACCTAGTCGGCACCTTTGATGTAGACAGGTCCAATAGAGCTCGACTCAATGACGGCTAGACATCAAAAAACACTGCTGAAATTGTGAAATGGGTCGATAAAGAGCATCTAGTGTGAAAAGAATGAAGTGGAGTAATCTGCTTCTTGAATTTCCTTTGATTATTCATTGTCAAAGTTTCTATATTCATAATTTAGATTTTATGATCGTCAAGTTGGTACAATTTGCGACGTTGCCGGTCACATTTATTCAGGTACTCGATATTTTATCCCTCTAGTGAGTTATGGGATACTTAACTAGTCTAACGATACTGAGATATAAAAGAGTACGTGTTGGATAAATAGATTAATCACGAAAAATATTTATCAGCTAGCAACGCTGCCGCCTTGTCACTTCACGAAAAGGGTATGACGTACATCAGTAATTGTTTGGCGTTTACTGTATATTATTTAAATGCTTGGGAGAAATTTTAGTTAATTACACAAATCGATATCACTTAGTACCCTATTATTATTGTTTGCAAATTATTATTAGCTATGTACTTCAACCTTTTGGAAATGTAAAAAAAGTTTTTCCTCGATAAATAAGGGCAATATTCAAAAGAAACTCGTGGCATGTTAAGTTTCAGAACTCGACAGAATTCGAAACCAAAATTTCCTCATTACACGACAAAGGTTTATACCGGACTAAATTTGTAGCCTGTTGCCTGACTACTGACTATTGTTTCTATTCCTTTGACAGCTAGAAATCATATTTTCGCGCCTGCGCATTAAAAATTGGCTCTCGAACTATCGCTACTTGTCGGTAGGAGTACTCTGATTCAAAACAAGATACTAAAACCTCGTTTGATCTCACAGCGTGACAAAAATGTATGGTATCATGATCTGTGACAAGGCGAAATATTTTTACTTTTTTTATTCATTTTTTTTGCTAAAAACAACGACTGCACAGAAGGCAAATATTCATGCAAATGATCAAAATACAACGTGAGAAACGATTATTTGAGTTTAATATTTTGCTCTCATTGGATTCAAACAAATTCTTCTTATTCCTGTTAATTGCCTTGCTATCAACATCAACGATTAAGACACATTTCAACCAAAATACTTATTTAAATATCAAACATATAATATAAATTTTGGAAGTTTGTCACACGATGACGTCAGCGGAGGATGTTATCTTGAGCGTTTTATTAGCATGGATTTAGAAGGAACCACTTCAAACAAATCAAAAATTGCACGTAAGGAGATGTGAAAATGTTTGAATATGGTATCTTGTAAAAATCACAGGTGAAATACTTTTTTTATGATGAAAGTAACTCAAAATTTCGAACGATTCAAGATTCACACTGCTCGAAAGTTTGGGTTAGTTTGGCTTTTTAATAATATGATAAGTTCCATATATTCAATAAAACAATAATTGGATTTGGAATGACATCATTCAATGAAGAAAACTTCAAACTCCTTATATCAAGAATTTAAATAAAATTTCAAATGATTTGGATTTGAAATGGTATTTGTCATTACATACATTTTTTTTGATCTTGATTTAAAATATTATCTTGCAATAGTAGATTCTCTTATCTCCAAATGACAAAAAATTACACAATTCTCGACAAATTGTTTTATTCAAATGTGGAAATTTTCCTTGTTTTTCCGCTATTTTCAAGAAGTTTAAAATATGAATTTATCTAGTCTTCAAACTCCTTACAGGTATTTTGGTCAATAACTCCAAAAAAGTTGGATGTGGAATAATTTATTCTTTGCAATTCAGTTTTTACAGGGTGTCTCTTAAATATTCTGAATGTAACGTCAAAAATGACGTTAACGGGCCAAAAAAAATATATAATTTTCACCATTACATAAATCCTCAATATCTGATTCTGGTTATTCCTTTAGATTGATATATTGGTAATAAATTGATACAGTGTGTCCTAAGCTATAGGTAAAATTTATTTGGAAAAATCGTATTTCAGAATAAGAGTAACTTTGTATAAGGTTATCTATTTTCTAAAATTGACAGTTTTCAAAAAACTCTATAAAGTTACTCTTATTTTGAGTGCTGTATAAGGTGAAGTAATAAAAAAGTGGGTTCCTATTAAAAAGACATTTAACGATTTTGATGACAGCTGGTCTAAATACACGTATATAGGATTTCTGTTTTTTGTTTTCTCACAATGGGCATTGAAAGAAAAAAACAAAAAAAAATATGTAGTATCTACCCACATTTTTAGTGTGTTCCAAAATATGTACTCAATCAATTCTCAGTGATATTTTTTTCCTACATTTTTTACTTAAATAGTGAGACTTCAAATGACAAATTTTCCACAGCAAATATATGCGCTCACATCAGAACATATAAATAAATAATTTTCTATTAACTTATATAATAACAAGTATTACCGATTAACGCCATCAGTAAAACATTTTCACTAATAACTATAACTTACTTAAAATTATTGGTTCCCACAGAATACTAATGGCAATAATAGATTCAACCTAATTGCGATCACTTTCGAAGCAAATCTATAAAGTGGTACAACAAGCTGGAAATTACGTACCGTAAAATTTTGAGCAGCATGTTATATGTAGCATTACGTGTGATAAAGTAAATGAAGAAAGTAAGATAAACGCCTGATGATTATTTTAATGTTCTTTGTCTGTTTGAGACATTAGATAGCTAATTCGACAATTTGTATTGAATAAGTCAATTATCAAATTTTAAAATACTAAATAATTCATTGCTTTGAATGCGTGAATACGACCACTTCTCTGCATGTCCAAAAACGGTAGCTAAAGTATCTTGCATTTTGTGGTATTAGATTTGATGAAGCTTCTCCATGGCCGCACTTCGCCTTATTGGTAGCAACATTTTTGAAAAAAATATGGTATCTAAGTACGAAAAAAAAATAAAAACACGCTTTCGAACTAAAAGTGCTTGTATAAGTTTGTTTCTACAGTTTTGAAGAAGTGTCGTCACTTCTGCACGTGTACGATGCTGCACAAGATTCTATGGGAAATTTGTATGTTTGATACGTACGTTCATCATAAACAACCAGTAATCAGAAACAGCAGCAAAAATACAATATCCATTCAACTTTATAAGTGCCTCACGTAACAACCGAAAACACCCCGCAACCATATAGTAAGTACCTAACTGGGTACCATAAAATACCATTTTGCTAGGCCTCCTACACCCATACATCAACGCTGATTTTGATTTCCTGAACAATAGCGATACCTAAACAAAACCCGTTGGCCGTACTGAAACGACCAATTAGCAAATCAGGTAGCAAAGCTGCAAACTGCAAACCACATAGATTAATAATTCCCTCGGCCAACCTACCATTGTGAAATCGCCATTTATCTCCGATATAACAGTATGCTCTCAAAAGCAGAAATAATACATTTACCTACCGTAAAAATGATTATTGCTGCTGGCTCTACCGCAAATGATCGGTTCGGATACTATAAAACAGAGACGTAGAGCTGGAAATTTGAACCTGTATTATGCAATTGTATAACTGGGGATTATGGTGCATGCTATCAGTCAGATCATCTTGAAAGGCAGTTTGAAATTTGAAACAACAATAGTTAGTGATTTTGGTAAATAGCTTATTAGTGGTGGACTCTCTTATCGAAGATTGTGTCAACCAAGAGGTAGATAAGGAGGAGTAGGCAGTGGCGGTCCCAGGGGGGGGGCGCCCCCCTCTCAGTACTAGATTTCTAGATTTATTTTTCCTTTTATGTAGGTATAAACATCAAAATGTGAGATTATCTTGATTCTCTTTCTCCATTCTTAATAATCAACTACCGACACAAATTATTTCAACCCCAAACTTTAACTACAAGCCGGCATCATCGCATGTCATTTATATCGCGCGCCAAAAGCAAGGTATAGATGAAGCGCGCTTCAACTTTTCGCTGCTCTTTCGACTGTGCTGCGCTCCGCGCTAATTTATTCGCGTCAATCATCGAATAGAAAATCTTTGTCTACTGTTTATTTAAGATTAAAGTTCAAGTTGTTTTTTTTGCTCTGTTGTGTTGTGTTGTAGAGTTGTTTAATTCTCCAATATATTGAGAATTGGAATGTGAAATGTCTCAGGGATCGGAGAAAAGAGCTGCTCCAGCAGGAAATACTATTCTCAGTTATTTTAAAAAACTGAAAACAAAGAATCAAATCGAAGAGCAAGTGGAATCAAACTCAGCCCAAATATCCCTTACTATAGAACGGAACTTCTCCTACCAGAAATGAGGGAAAATTAATTATAAAGGAGGGGAAATACAACCACAACATGTTTCGCCTGCGGCGCTTTGCCTGCGGCGCCTTCTGCACCAGTGCCAGTAATAATACATGTGAGAATATTTTTTTATTTTGCGCCCCCCCTTCAAGAAAATCCTGGGACCGCGCCTGGGAGTAGGTTACGTTAGGTTAGGTTGCAAAGGGTATGCCCTACCCCAGAGTTTCCTGCTTCGCATTGCTTTCACTCGGAGGCCAAATGGCCCATTGTGATCCCTTGTTTGACCTCTCGGTCTTAACCTGCAGCCTTTCTCTTCATCGTTCTAAACCATCCCATGGTTTTTCCGATGTTGAAAATTAGCATGATGTCTAAATTTGCCGCTTCCTCCAAGTTTTCAAGGTAGTATTGTCCCATATTCCTGAGGCGTCCTTCCTTCAGAGTTGATGAGCAATGGCACAGTAGATGTTCTATCGTTTCATCCTCCTCGATGCAGTCCTTGCAGAGGGTCCCCAGGCCCCATTTTCGGAGCATGGTTCGGATTTCACAGTCCCACAAGAGTGCTCACAGAGGATTTGCTCTGCTTTAGTAATTTCCCTGTTTTTTCCATATCCAAGTTTGGCCACAAAGCTCTCGAGGAGAGGGAGTAATTACTTCCCCAAAACTTGACTTTTGTCATACGCGACTATCATTACTTCGAAAATGCCACTCAAGAATCTGAAAACCAATATTAATTTGCAACTTGGCAATATGGCAATGTTTACCGCAGATGATCCGGTGACATATGTCAAAATTGTCTACAGCCGGTCTACATTCAATCATTGTTGAATTGTCACTTGTCATTCGCATGCAGGACTATGCCTCCATATGCAGGACCGTCGCGGCGCAGTTTTTACACGCTTTATACAAGCTTTCACAGCTTGTTGTTTAAATTGCCTGATGTTTGGCTTTTTTGACGGGTGATGAATCAAAGATTGATTAACGGGACGGTAATTCTCAAACCGTCCGACTATTATGCAACGCCGCCAAGGTAATTTTCTTGTCAAGGGCCTTGAAAAATTATAGTAAAAAAAAACTAAAAAACACGCTTTCGAACTAAAAAGTTAAAAATAGTTTTAACTTTAAAAATAAAATGTTTAACAACAAATTCAATGTTATTGTGATAAAAGCGTGGTTTGCTTCGATATCAATTGTTAAAGTCCGTTTTTAATTTAAAATCCCTGATATGTGCTAAAATTGGAGGTTAAAGGTTGGCAATGTCATATAGACTACTCGAAATTCGAAATGGAGAAGGTAGACCAGGTAATAATTTACCGAAGTTCACTTTGATTATATGTCAAATAATAAAACGATGAATGAATAATAAAAGTTCATCGCTAAAATTGCTGGAAATCGCTGAATAAAATTGTTGTTTATAAATTTTAATATCGTTGCAGATTATTTCATTTTTCTAATACGTTATGAGTATCAGTAGTGCCAATACTTCAACACCAAAATTGATAAATGTCAGGGATTTTATAAAAAAAAACGGACTGTAGGTATACCTAATTTTTTACTAATTATTAGTGTATAGGTTAATGTATTACAAAGCATCCCACGCTATTACTACAATGACATTGATTTTCTCGTTAATCATTTTATTCTTAAATTAAAAAATATTTATACAGTGTGTCCAGAATAAAATGATGTACATGGGACTATACGAGGATATTGGAAACGGTAAAAGATACGACGTTGCTTAAATGGAAGAAAAGTTGCGTATTTGTATGCTCAAAAATATTCTACCTTTGTTTCATTTTGAATCGATTTCGTTATGTTCATACAGGGTGGAAAAAGAAAAGGTTCATTTTGAAAAAAACACAATATTTTGCTTGTTATAAAACCCAACACTTTCAAATTTCCAGGATATAGGTAAGAGGATACGACGATTCTAAAACGGCGTCAAAAAAATTCTAGACCTACTATGTTGCGTCCAGACAAAGTCAAGTCTGTTTTTTTTATGGAAGTCATATTTTTGGAAATTATTTTCAATACGGACCATGAAAATGGAGAAGTTCAATATGGCCTCGGCCGGACGCAACATCGTGGGCCTACAACATTTTTTGATGCCGTTTTTAGAATCGTCATTTCCTCTCACCCATATCCTGTAAATTTGAAAATATTGGCTTTTATAATAAGCAAAATTTTGTAGTTTTTCGAATATGGACATTTTCTTTTTCACCCTGTATCTACATCACGGTATCGATTCAAAATAAAACAAAAGTAGATTATTTTTGGGCATACAAATACGCAACTTTTCTTCCATTCAAGCGACGCCGTATCTCTTACCGTTTCCAATATTCCCATGTACATCATTTTATTCTAGACACACTGTATAGTTCGAAATCGTGTTTTTAAGTTTTTTTCAACTATATTTTTTTTTGGGAAATGAGTCTGTTTTTTACATCATGAGATACCTATTCAACAAAATGTTTTATAGGACAGTCGAAAATAACTATTTTAGAATATATCAACAACCGTACAGTTGACAAAAAATGTTTGGAATAAAGATTGTTAAAGACAAAATTCTCGATAATTTTCATCCTGTAATTTGTTTTCTATGATCTTCACTTTTTGAGATATTTCACGAAATGTTTCACATTAAAGTCTAATGTAATATAAAAATTGTTAAAAATAAAATTCTCAGTCATTTTTCTCCTCTGAACTTTTTCCTACGATCTACACTTTTTGAGATATTTTACAAAATGTTTTATGTCAAATTCTTGGCAGAAAATAGTCAAAAATCACTATTTTTGAGATATATCAAGAACCGTCCACTTAACAAAAGATGAACAATATAAAAGTTATTCAAGATAGAATTCTTAGTCATTTTAATCCTTTCAAGTTTCTTCTACGATCTACATATTTTGAGATATTTCACAAGAAGTTATTGGGAGAAGGCAGTCAAAAAACACTATTTTTGGATAAAATAAGGAACCGTATAGTTTATAAAAAAAATGTTCTTTATAAAAATTGTTAAAAATTAAATTCTCAGTAATATTTTTTGTGAAAACTTCTTTCTAAGATCTACACTTTTTGGGATATTTCACAAAATGTTTCACATCAAGTTCCTGGGAAAGAACAGTCAAAAAGTCTTGTTTTTGGAATGAATCTAGAACCGTACAGTTGACAAAAAAATGTTTGGAGTAAAGATTGTTGAAAATAAGATTCTCAGTGATTTGTCTCCTTTCTGATCTCTGACCTGAGACATGATATGACAAAATTGTCTACAGCTGGTCTACATCAAATCATTGCAGTGTTGTCACTTGTCATTTGTCATTGTCTGCTATCGCGAAGTTGCACTCGGGACTATAGCGGAGCAGTTTTTTTTATATTCCGGATACAGATTGTTGTGTGAGAAGTGTTGTGTGAACAAACCCAAACTAGCCAAAACCAATCGAAACTAGCCCAGACTAACCAAAACTAACCCCAACTAACAAGAACAAGCCAGAAGTAACACAAACCAACTAAACTTGAACCAAACTTACCAGAACAAACCAAAACTAACACAAGCTTATCTTAACTAACTCAAACTAACCAAAACTAACTCAAACCAACCCAAAGTAACCAACACTGACACAAAGTAACCGGGACTAACCCAAACTGACCAAAACAAACCCAAAATGACCTAAACTAACCAAAACCAACTCAAACTTACACTGTTATGAGTAATATCCCAGACAGCACTCACTCACGTCCACTGGACGTACATATTTAGTCCGTATCATGTCCAGTAATACATGGACGTTGAAAAATGGACCATGCAAACATGACCAATAACGATTTAAACGCGGATGTATAGGATCGTCCAATGGACGTCCACCGTGCGTCCTGACCGGCGTTAGACTTGCTAAAAATCGGTGAATTTGGAACAAATAGATGTTATCTTTACTTCTACGAACTCTATTTAAATGATGTAGTTAAATTGGCTACGACATTGTTTATGTTATACGTTCATAATATCGTCCATTTTTTGTCCATACATGGTCAAGAACAAAACAGACATGTGTGGTTCAAGTATAGAGCCTAAGAATGGACATCCACCATCATCAAACAACGTGACGTTCAATGAACGACCAAATCCGTCCATTGTATATCTTTGTGCTGTCTGAGATTTTTTTACCCTGTACATCGGGTCCAAGACTTGAATGGTGTTTTTATTTAGTGGATAATCAAGTCTGTTCCACACACTTCCGCTTTGGTGATACCTCACCTAATCAATGATCTACTGATGATATTGACTATCAATACCAAATCTCCACCACTGCATCCCTAGCAACAGCCCGAAGGCAAATCGACAGTAGGTTTGATATCGATAAGCAGAATCTGTCGAAGAACCAAGAGAGATAGACCCAGGCCAACCATTGATGCAGGAGAAAGATACCACTGCTGGCCATCCGCCGCAGAACAGTTTCCCACGATGTGTGAGTATGTATGAATGAACAGGTATATTATGGGGTCAGTATACTTACTATAAACCCTCAGGCGACTTCGAAATTAAACTGCAGGAAATACACGAGGTGAACTGATACTTACGATGTTGCCAATGTCTGATCATTGATCAATGAAGCTGATGTTGATCTAATGTAAGCATTGTTGATGACAATAACGGCTTCAATCTGATGCTTTATTGATTTCCAGGAATTGGATGATTGAACTCGAATCTAGTTTATGGGATGTTTTATGGTACCGGAAGCGTGTTTTGGATGTGGCAACAGCGTGCATTGATTAGTTAATTAAGATCAAGATTTTCAGTTCAAATCTGTAGTTTTTGGCTAATGATATGCGTAAAAGTGACCGTTCCCACTTTTTCGGTATCACACTATGGGAAAGAGTTGAGTGGCGTTGTAACTGGTTTTTTGTCGCCAAATGATATCCTGTTTCGAATTTTATTATGCAAATGCACATTAAAACGAGGTAATGATTTTTGTGTCGCTTAATTTATGACTTATTTGGTTTCTTCTCAAGCTAATGAAGAGATTAATCAGCGTTTGTGATAATTTGGATAAAATTATGTCGGCTTATCCAATATTCATTATTGGATTTTGAAAGTGAAGTGTTCCACACTATAAATTATTTTTTTATAGTTTTTGTTCAATATATGTATAACTTGTTCTAGTGCGATGGTTCTTGGCTGTCAAGATATTGATCTATTATGAGACGCTAACATTGAAAATAATGTTATAAACACTTTGGATTTCTGTTGCTGTTTTTGTATTTTATATCTCATATATTTGGTTGAAAATAATAGTAACGCTTGATGCAACGAAATATTGCTGTTGGAGAAAAAGAAGAAGCTTATTGGAATGAGAAAAAAAACATCTTCCTAATCCTTCAAGAATTGAGTAAAATAATTACCAGTTGAAAAAAAACGCATAACGTTTTATATTCATGAACTAAAATAATGGCGACAAAAATCACCAAAAGTACGTAATGGATAAACTGACAGGATAAGATTTCCGAAAAGAAAAAGAGGTGTAAATTAAGTACTTGTAAAAACTTTTAAGGGCTTACTTTTTTGTTTTAATTTTTTTTATAAAAAAAAAAAACAAGTTGATATTCGGGTTTCTCGTCATCAATATCCCCAGTATCCCAAATTTCGTCCATGTTACTTGAGAAATATAAGGAAAAGACAAATAAAATAGTTTTTTTGGACGCCTTGTATGTCAGTAAACAAGCCGTTGTGTACCCATTACATTCACCTTTTAAAGTACTTGATTTACACCCTGTAGAATAAAAAAAGGAAGAATATACATTTAACAAGAACATTCTGGATAGAAAATAAAAAATCAATAGATTATTGTTTTCAATCAGTAAAAATTGAATTAAATAGCAAACCAGAACATTCCTGTAAAGTAGTTTACTGGTTAAACATTTGGTAGACTGACATGTTTACAGGTTTCACAAAAATGCACATCGTAATATTAAAAAACGCCCATGATTTTTTGTTTGTATAGGTAGGTATGAATTAATAGAAGTTCATATCAAATAACACAAAATAAATGTTCAATATGTATTTAGTTTTTATCATAATATTGTCATATTAGTATTGGAGGCAAGTACACTTAGTGTTAATCCAACTAATCATTTGCCACTATTGGAATCGACACACTACCCAGATTTGGGGTCACGCTGAGCAAGCAGTTTTGTTGCTATAAATAGTCACCTCCAGCAAGGATATGGGACAGTGGTTGGCCTAGCACGACAGGGTGGGTCCAGTTAAAGGGGCAATCAGTCCTTACGTGACAATATCCGTGAACCAAATTTGGATAGCTTGAAGCTCGAATAAAAATAAGGTACTCTTGTTCATAATCGATGGAATTAACCATTCTGGAGAAAAAAAAATTTTATTGAAAAAAAACCTCGAAAAGAGCCATGATTGCCATGATGCAGTGGTGTCTTTAACGAAAATATTTAAAAAAAAATGTAAACCTATATGTTTTCCTTGAATGTTTATAAAAATAAATCTGAAAGAAGAATTCAAATTTCAATGAAAACATAGATTTCGTCAAGGACACCTTGACACTGACTATAATTGACACTTTATCATTTACTTTTTCGAGGTGGTTTTTTTCGATAAAAATATTTTTTTCTCCAGAACGATTAATTTTATCGATTATGAACAGGAGTCCTTTTTTTCTTGTTCAAGGTTCAAGCTATCCAAACTATTTTTGGAAGGCTTAATCATACAGGGTGTTATAAATTTTAGCAATAAAATATACAATCTAGTCACCCCTTGTAAACCAAATAAGGATACCAAATTATGAACTTATTACCTTATTTTTTCATGTTCTACCTGGATCCTAGAGATTCCCCACAATTTCCAGGACACCCTGTTCACACATATTTAAAAAACATTTTTTTTAAGATTTAGGTACTTAGATGGGATATTGCTCCTGATTACATTTGCAAACCGTTGTCAAACAAAACAGTAATTATTACGAATGAATCTAAAACGGTTTTTGAAAAATATTAGTTCTATTGGTTGGGTAATTTGAAAAAATATATATATTCGTTGATTGAAAATTTGCAATGTTGACCACAAATTCTACAAAAAATTTTAAACATTTTTTCGCCTCATAACTTTTCACGAAAATGAAAATTGAATTCTGATCGCGTATAGCGCGAGCGTTTATTTTTGTTGTTGTTTTTTTCTCAACACACCACGGGAACCTTTTAAATTTTCCCGAATGATGAGTACGTATTTCATTTGAAATTACCGCATTCAATATATTATATCATTTTGATTGGCAACAATTCAGTATTCAATTGAAAATGAACAGGTTTGGTTTTTTTTTTGGTTTGCAGTACTCTCACACCATACTAGCTTAGTCAAAAAAAGTATTTGCTGGAATTTCTTAGAGCCAAGAAGAAAGAGGATGTTTTTCTAGCCTAACCCCTCAAATATATCCGGGATTTATGATGTTGTTATTTTGATTTTCGTGAAACTGCGTTTTTGGGGCTCTTTCGAACGATAAAGTCATTCTATTTCATACTTCTTTTCTCTTATATCAATCGGCAAGCTTCCGTACCCGACGATGATAGCCGAAAATCCTTACGGAGTACCAACACGCATTTATTGGGAAGAGAAACCGTTCTCCTTGCCACCCCAAGTAATCTTAAATGACAACCCCCCCTTTGTGATTCCTCATATTAAAGTTATTTAAAAAATTCATCATTCGAAAACTGAATATATCAATTTTAAAACAAATTCGTGTTTGATTAGATAATATGAACAAGTTCATAACACCATGACCAGAAGGGTTGTCAAATGCACTTATCAGTCTGTTACCCACATAGCTAATTATCTTCATTCTATGTAACAGATACTAAAAAACGTGGGACAATGTTGCTATTCAAGATATCACAGAAAAACACGTAACGTATCAAGAAAGGTGTAAAAAATGTCAGTTACACGTATAAACACTCGATTTACATGGTAGCAGCATCAAGCTCCGATGAAAACAAGTCTTGCTCACGCATCACCAATTTCACTTATCTATATTTGATCTGACCAAACGATAGTATCTTTTAATAAGTTCCTATACAGCGGCGAGGTGTTATATTGCTACTGGACTGAACTTGGGTGTTATATGCCGTAAATTTTTCCCCAGCAATTTAATTAAGAATGTAAAAATAGCTTGTCCCTTATTATCGGAGCACCATATGAAGATAATATCTTTCTAAAATTATAGCTCTAGCTTCAAAGGTGTTATAATCTGCTACTGAATAAATTGCATACTGCATGTTGGTGTGTAAGGATTCAATAATAAATTGGTCATTGCTTGCTGGAACGTGTGTTCTATACAGGGTGACCTTGAAGTATAAGATCATCTCATCTAACACGTAATTGTCAATAAAATGTTATTTAGCCTGTATAGTTAAGGTAACTGGTAACAACAAATTGATGGAGGTTGATACGTATACTAGGGTGACTTGAAAAGTTTCAATTTTTAACGTCCATAAGGTAGGGAATGTAGTTGCGCATCTTTTTACAATGGCCAACATTCCAGGGATGTGATCGGTCGAGTAATAGATGTGATCTCTTACATCATTCCCTATCGAATTCCGTTGATGTTGATGTTCACGCTTGTTGAAATTTTTTTCGATCGAATGGTTCATTTATGTTTATGATCATCATCACCTGGCAATCCCTTTTTTTAATTGCTTAATGATAAGGTGAGCCGCAGTCGATCGTGAAAGCGGCTGTTTTGTGGCGACCTTACTCCTCAACACGCTCGTGTTAAAAGCCGCTCTGAACCCAAGAGTATCATTTCATGAGAAGCGACAAAACTCTATCGTCCGAAAAATTTAGACGGGGGTTTGGGTCGTTACCTGTCATATACCTCGATAGCTGGGAAAACAACTCAAAAATCAGGTCTTCAGGTCTGTCTTCAAGAAAATTCTTTTTTCTGTTAAGTTGATCAGACATCTGGGAATTTTTGGTGACCCTGTTTTGGCAACCAGCATGGGGTCAATACTTGTTTGGCGGTATTCTTTCAGATTCTTTCTATTTTTGGAGTTTGTTTTATTTTTATTTTCAGCAAAACAAATCTTTGCCAGGTGGGAAATTTCAGACAAATTTCAAAGACAAAGCGATTTCTACTGAAGTTGTTTTTTATTCTTGAGCTGGTTCCGGTAAAAATATTAGAGATTCTTTTTCTGGGGTAACTACACGTACTCGTTACCTCGTTACGTTTTTCTCAATTCATTTTCTCGCGCAGCGAGGAATCGGACTGCCGAAATCTGATCTTGTCTACTTTTAAATTTAGCGCGCTTTTCTCTACCTACCTTTTCAGTAAGCATACTGACCCAGTCGCGTCGGTTTTCTAATTCTCTACGCCGTCGGAAAAATTTCCTTTTTCATTATTGCTCTTTTTCTATTAAATATCTGCTGTCAAACCCTTCGTTCGTACACCGCTCCTTCTCATTTATTTTTCTGGTGATTCACTGCTGTTAATTTGCGTTATTTATTTGCTGTTATATTGGAATCTTTGCTGGTAGAGCTTGACTGATTTTCTTGGATTTATTTTATTTAATTACTGGTAAAAAGCCAGTCACTGTACATACTTGAGGCCAATAGACTATTTGACTTATTTTCTACCAACCCCCATGTTTTATTGAGAAGTTCAAAAGTCCATTTCAGAGCGGAAATTTGCGGAGTTTTGAAAATCACGAACGCTTGGACTTTATCCACTGTATCAAAGTTTACTCGATAGGCATTGTGGGACCCCTGCTACTTAAATACAGAAGGTGGCGCCCGAGATGTGAAAACCACGATTTTCCTCACCTGGTCGAAAATCGCCGGAAAATTCTCAGGGACTGTCACAAGTTAGTAGTAAGTTTGAAGAGATCTGCAATGACAATAGTTGTGACATTTTACAAAAACTATCTCTTTTAATGCAACAGGTCCACTTTAGTGATATCCTAAAAAACGAAGTTGACTTAGCGGCCTTAGTAACTGAATGTGGCACAGATGTTGAATTAAAATCCATGAGACCTAAGGCCAAGTGCACATAGAGGTGGCAAAAGGTGGCGGCGCGGTGCAAGCGCCAAGGAGATAAGGCAGCCGAAAGGTGTGTGGTGCAGGAATGGCGGAGTATAAAATTGTATAGGCAGTTAGTTGCTTGTGCAGTAACCAAAATAAACACGGAAGAGAATATAATATAAGCTATGAGAGCTTATATTATATTCTCTTTACCCATGCCTGATCTTGGGCAGCCCGATAGCGGAGCGATTATTGTCATCTAGAATGGGAAATATCTCTACCTATTCACAAAATCTGCGTCACAATGCGTTTTATATTCACTCAACAAAAAAACAACCAATAAAGAGGAAGCGCAACGTGAAGCACGCTTCCCCAAAACCAATCGAGAACCCAAGCGACCACTCGCGCCACGGAAGTGTACAAACGTCTTGCCTCTCGCCATGCCTGAACCGCGCCGCCACCTTTTGCCACTTCTATGTACGGGGTGTGATAGTGGGGTTTCCGATTACTTTAGAGCAAAACTATTAAAAAGATTCCCAGCTCAGATGTGCTACGTCGGAGAGGTTTGGCATCAAGATATCACACGTCAATTAAGACGGATTAACTGATTTCATCCAAAGTTTAACTATTTGTATGGAATTTGTTTGCATTTTTATATTTTTGGCAGAATTGTTTCTATTTTTAATTCAATACAGTTTTTTCCAAGTCAGATTCCACTTTATTCCGGTATGTTATTTGCTAATACATATACAAGGTGATTCAGATTTTGTTCGGGAAAATTAAAATTATTTACCGGTCAATGAAACTCGCAAAAATAATAAGAAAGAATTCTTGTCAAAGATGTTGTAGTTTAACAAAAAGAAATGGAATTGATCAATGATCATAATTATTCCAAAACGACTTGAATTATTGAATTTATTGAGAAGTAACAGTTTGTAAAAATGCTAATTTTCCGATGTGAACTATATTCTAATTTTTTCAAAGTATAATGGTCTTGAGAATGATTTCAAATGTATGTTTTAGAAACATTTATATTGACGTTCTAAAAACATTTCGCTTAAAACGAATTACTTTGATTAAGTAAACGTTTTAAAAACGAATTACTTTAATCAAACGATGAAACAATTATTCGAAATACGATTCAACTTAATAAGCACCGAGTTTTTCATTATGGTAGTTGTACGATAAAACAACGTTTTAGATGGTTACATATACGATGTCCGACTTTTTTAACGTTACCGTAACGTGGAAAACCACATCATTATGGTTTATCATCTCGGAATAACGTTAACAAGACGTTGTTTATGACCTTTGTTTCAACAACCATAATTTAATGGTTTATTTTTTGACTTATGGAAAATTCCCAATCAATGGTAGACAAACGTTATAAAAACGTACTTGTGTTAAATGGGAACGTTTGTCAACTACGCGACATGTATGTATGGCTTGTTTGCCAAATACCTCGCCATATACAAAAATTGAGTTGCTCGTTATTGCTTGGCAAAATTGGAAATTATTTTTTTTTAGAGTTACAGTGGGAGGACAAAATTGTAGGTTAAACGTTGGCAAACATGTTTAATGACTATAAATTAAATTTTGATTCGTTTTATTTTGCTATTTTCAAAAGATTTGCTCTGATAAAAAGAACGTTCGATAATAGACAGTAATGATATTTTTGACAGGTTGCAGGCGCTCGGTCGACTCAGGTCTTGTTTAGTTGCCTTTTCTATATAGTTCTCATGATTTTTATAGATTAAAATTTCTTGAATATAAGGTATTATATGTCGAAAAGTTTCCACACCATGCACCCACGAATTATGTATTTTATTTGTAGAGAAAGCCAAACCAAGTGAAACATAATAATCCATAGACAACATACTCAAGTGATCAGGCAACTTTTAATATGTCCTCTAGAAATAATGATACCAAGAATATTACATACATAAACTAGCTCATTCAGGTTCCATATCAAGATAATTGACAACACCCTGTAGAACTATGTGCGAATTTATCCGCAATAAAGAAGACGCATGTGTTTTTACAAACGCAGAAATTCCATTTTAGAATTCTTATTAGTTTTAATTGGCGATAAGGAATTCTCTTTATGCGTTTCGTATTTTAGTATTGATAATAATCGATGTCTATGGGAATGGTATTGCGAGAATTATTATTAATAGCATAAAAATGAATTAATGGCAATTGTCGCTAGTTGATTGGGTTTAATCTTTTAATTGAAATTATTGGAGTGTGGAATAGTGATAACTTTAATCATACGAATTCCTAGAATGTGTCTTGGTGTTATCACATCATTTCCGTTTGGTAGTTTATTCCGTTGTTGTCTGCTGTTTGTGAATCCTGCCAAACATTACACGAAAGTATCAAAAAAATTGTCACAATCATTATATATTTCATTAAAATTGAAAATACCACAATGAAAGGACTGTGAAAAAAATATACATGGTCCATATACGTACTTATATCAGTTATATGACGTATTCAATGACTACGCTGATAAATTATTCCGGCTGCTCTTTGATCATAATGGCAGCGTTGTTTTGAGAACCAATTAACTCCAAATTTGTCATTTTATTGACCATCATATCTTTGAAAATGCTTTAGAGGTTCAGGAACTTTTATTCTCTCAGGTATGATTTTTAAAATATCCTGTGCATATACAGGGTGTCACTGAAATCATGTAAATCCGAGTAGCATATTGTACTCCGCCTTGTAAACGGTGATACCGGAATAATATTTGGCATAGTATATAGTACGACTCCATCAGTACTATTTGTTAGCAGATTCTTTGTACACAAGTGCGGCTCCTCCAAAGGGTTATTTGGGCAATGACCTCCCAAACGTATTTACCTACTTCAATTATTAATCCACTCTCGAATAATACATTTAATTTTAAAATACACCTCATATTAATTTGACCATCCTAACAGTCGAAATACAACGCTAAGTCAGAATTCAGAAATAGGCACAGGCTGCTGGCCAAAATTGTTCTTAAGGCGATAAAGCTTGGCGAAAGTACCCGAAAAATAAACGGCTACCGAGCGAAACCGAATGCCTGAGCGAATTAGGAAATCAAACAGCGTCTTGGGTCATCAGCCGCGGCTAAAATTTGATACATATTGACGTCATCGATCATAGTCGATCGATATAGGCGTTTCGTCAAAACGTGTTAACGATATTTTTTGTTTTGTGAGGTTAGTTTGGCGACGCTGGAGTTGGGCGGGCGGTTCGATGACGATAGTCGATAGTACAATCAATTATTTTGATGTTTTGAGAAACGCAAATTTATTTTTCATACCTACTATTTTTGAGTTTGGAGTTGTTTGAATCTCGATTGAAAAGGTTAGATTTATTTGTGTTTTTAAGTAGGTATGCATATTTTTAAATTATTTTCTAATGAGATCCCATATCAGGACCTATATCAAGCAATATGAATACAGTGGAAACAAACAATCAACGACCTAAATACCAGTTGGCAATCTTAGCGTCAAGGGTGTTTTATAGTTTGCCTGTCACTCTCATAAGTCTCATATAAATGATATGTTCGCGCGGCTACGAAAATGATCAGCAATCGACCTGCTTTCAAAGTGGGCCTCCTATATTATTGTATGTTCGCTGGTAAAACCATCAAGAACGAAATTCAAATTTTGGTTCACTCCTGCTAAGTTACTTGAAGAAAGATAATGTTCATTCAGGATATCCAATAGCAGTTCCCAAAATTGTTTGCGCATGTCCTATGTTGATATCGGATGGATACAAGGACAGATAACTTTAAGGAGCTAAAATGATGCTTTGTGTGAGTTATGTTTGGAAAAAGAGCAAAAACAAAAATTGCTCAACATTACTTCAGTGAAGACTCAAGAAATAGAAAAAAATTCAGATCCACTTGGAAGAACAAATCTTTTCAGACCCATCTAGAGAGACACAAACTTCATCATCTAGGATCGAAGGTGTTGGTGAAAACGAATCTACAGAATGGTAGAAATGGTACAGCTGGACTAAATTCACTCCAGATCAGGTCAGATGTTCACGATGAAAGTAGCAACATGTACGTAGAGTCATGGAATTGATGTGGAAGGAAGAGAGTCAAGATTCAAAAAAGTTAAACCTCTGCTATGGTATCGTATCTTCATAAGCCATTGATCACCGTCTAAGATCTTCTGCATCCTAATTAAAATAAATATCTTGCCGAGAGTTGAGCGATTTCTTCAGAAGACAAAAAGAAGATCTTAATAAGTAATAATGATATGTAAATCATACTATTATTTTTTACTAGAAAAAATCGACCTTCAAAGACGAAGAACTTGAGAAAGTATTTAATAGCTCACCAAGGTAAGTGCGTTCTTCAGAGGCAAAGATAAGAGCGCAGATCAAGTTTATTATACATATTTTATTGTAATAATGAAATGGAACAATCTAAACCCATTAATATCGTAATAATAAAGCGAGTAGCCATTGAAAACTTGTTTTTTCCTTGAACTCTTTGGTAGAGTGCAAGTTGTGAGCAGGTGCATCGCGGGATTGATTGTGTTATGTAAAATCGGTTGCAGGGTGTTCCGTTGAGCTCGTTTGTATAGAAGTCAGGAGAAAAATGCGATACCTTTGTATCTTCTCTAATATTCTCTAGCAAAGTTCAAATTAAAATTCGAAAAACTCTTTTCGATGATATTCAGTAGAACTGTTAAAATTCAAGCAAGTTTAAATTTTTCATTGAAGATAATATACAGTCTAGTTTACACCGATAACTCGTTTAGTTCGGTCCGATAGGACCAAGTAGGTGGGGATAGTACGGTAGGACCAATGCTTGCTTCTCGCCTGTTTACACCGTCTTGCAACGCGTGAACTAAATGAGTACGCGCGCGCGCAATTCGTCAAATGTGAAAAACAAGTCGAAATTATTTATCAACACAATTCGTAACCAAAAAAAACATAAGTAAGTACGCCCAGATTGGCTTAGAAACTCAGAACCAACACCCTACACAATCATCAAAATCAACATAACCCCATAATTTTGATCGAGATCGAACCAAATTTAGTTCGGTACACCTGCTGGCGAATACCGAACCAAGAGCGGACCAGCTTAGTCCGCGACTGTTTACACCATTCGAACAATTAACGGTATAGAATAGAATTTCCAAAGAAATAAAAAGAAAACGAGTTTAGAACTCGTGACACAAACATCATTCGAAGCGGGAAGTATTGAAACAGTGTTGAGTGGTTTTAAATAAATAAAATATTTGTATCGTAGCGAATGTGAAGAGATATACAGCAAATGCCAAACAACTTTCGATTCACGTCATAATTGCCACCAAACGAGTTTTGATGTGATTTGCTGGTGACCAAATTTGGCCAACAGCAAGCTTCAAAACAACGAGCTTGGTGGCAACGATGACGTAGATCAAAAGTTGTTTGGCGTTTACATTGCGAACAAATCCACGGAACAGAATGAATTTTTCTAAAAAATTTAAAAATAAGTTTGTTTTGGGAAGGAAACAACTTGTTGACACAAAAATCGATGAAAATACGTTGAATAAAATAATACGTTAATATCAAAAATACCAACCGAACACTCTAGAAGTACCACCTCAGTACCTACAAGCATTTATTCGTCTAAATGAGGTACTCGCAACTTTCAAGTACTTTAGTTTTTATTTTATTATAAGTCTTGTACTCGAAGATGAAGAAAGGTTATAAAAATTATAGGACTGCAGGCTACTGTATTTAAACTTGTTTTTTTTTTATTCAAGTTCAGAAGTAGCGTTTTATATTAAAAAAGGCTGTCAAGGGCAACCCATTAAGATCGAAACGTGATGAAATGATCGATGTTGCGATATCAACCGAAGTTTTCGGATTTCAAAGTGGAAAATAATCAAGTTAATGAGTATGGATAATATGAAATATCGCATACCTATATCTGCAGTCTGTATCTTGTTACCGTACGTATAGACACATCATTAAGGGCTGGTTGAGAATTTATCCTTATAATAATTACTCATCTCGATTTTCATATTGGTTACATTCATCTACTGATTTAAGGTAAGGAAATTCTTATTTACAAATCAATGTATTCGATATATTCAAGCCATTGATTAAATTATCGCAGGCATGAATCTGATGGTCAAAGATCAGGCAAGTTTATTGGTAGCTGTCGCAATGACTGGAAAGGAAATCCACAATGACATATTGAATTGTCTTGTCAACGAGGGTGACATTACGGATTTATAATTGCAAAATTTAGTCGGTTATTAGGAACAATAATTTCCGATGGGAACTCCAAGTCCTTAAGGCTTCGGACCAGTTTAAAAGGATTTCTGGATTTTCTATTAAGGGAAAACTAGTCAATTACTAATCTTGTGGATACGTTATTGACAAAACAGTGGATATTGACAAATCTGAAGCACACCATGCACTGTACAGGGTGTCCCAACGATAGAGTAAAGTAGGTTTTATCATATAGGATATGAAAAATACCAATATCAATATGCGTCACAGGTTAGGGGTGTAAATAGCGCACATTCTGAAAATATTTGGAAACATACAGGGTACGTCACAAAAGTATGGCACGAAAAAGTATGATTTTTTTAAATGGAACCCCCTGTATATTTATTGATATTTCAATTCTTTCTTCAATTTGGAACAAAAATTGTGATACAACTAGGTAATGTTCCTAAATTCAACCGTTATCGAGATATCGCGTTTTAAAAATGGCATTTTTGCAACTTTGACATGCTATGAAACTCAAACTATTCAAGTTAGAGAAAAATGGATTGCACATTCCTATCTTAACTTTTCAAGAGCTATTCAAGGAGATTAAATCCATTATTGTGAAAAAATGTCAAAATGTGCCGAAAAAAGTTGACAGTTGACGTTACCTTCTATCCAAATGACAGAAGAGCTCTTGAAAAGTTAAGATAGGAATGTGCATCAATCACAATTTTTGTTCCAAATTGAAGAAAGAATTGAAATATCAATTAATATACAGGGGGTTCCATTTAAAAAAATCATACTTTTTCGTGCCATACTTTTGTGACGCACCCTGTATGTTTCCAAATATTTTCATAATGTGCGCTATTTACACCCTCAACCTGTGACGCATATTGATATTGATATTTTTCATATCCTATATGATAAAACCTACTTTACTCTATCGTTGGGACAGCCTGTATTATTTCCTTGTTTATTACTTTTTCATTCTCTTTTAGGAGAAATGTTTGATCACATGTTATATAGTTTTTTCAATTGATCATTTTTTTAAACAATAATTATTATAAAAAAGTGAATGCCGTGATAATCATAGCGCTTCGAAAATATCGAACCATTTCACTAAAGCAACTGATTTGCTTATCAGAAAGAGCAGCCAAAAATAAGATCAATTTTTTTTTCTCCGATTTTTTACGCAGCGGGGAACGCACTAAAATTCACTTTGAACGTTAGGCCGATGACGTCATCCGCCTAAATCTGTGATTGACTAGTCATGGGCAATGTTGCCAAACGAACTTTCCCAAACCGGAGACTCGCGGCTGGATGTAGCTCCCGTTCTCACAACAATGTTGCCGTTTCTCTGTTTGTTGGGTTCGGATTGTTAAGGTGAGTGGGGAGGTTGTTCATGTTTTAATTGAGTTCTGATTGTATCTTATCGGAATTCAGAATCATCATAAATATGATTGCTTTGTTTCGTGATTTGATTTTGTTATTGATCATAAATCTTTGGATGGGTGCTGTGTGTCAAAATCAAAATACGTTTTCAATCCACAGTTCTTGTGTGAAATTTTAGTTATCGTTACCTAGATACAAACATTTCAGATTTATATGTCCAAAAGAGTTTCAAGGTTCATTTTATGAATTTTCATAAAAAAATATGTTAAAGAGTACACGGGACTACACTTATTATTATTACTTTACTGGTATAATATAATAAAATATATCATACTACTTCATTAATATTCTACCCTCAAGAATCCAGAGATATTTAAAAAGAAACACCACAAAACAATGTGAACAAAATATGACATAATAATATGACAAAACATGAGAATGGAGTATGGGGTTATCGATATTGTAGGAGCATCGATATTATTGGTGAACTTGGCAACTACTAAAATTTGATTGGTGCTAAAAACTGCGGGAAATTTGAATAAATTGAATCCGTTTGCACCAAATTCCTGTGCATAATATTATTTTTTTTTCGTTGAGAGCAACCTCGCCTTTCAGTAGTATATTGAACGTACGTATCTCCAGATAATTGAAACATTTTCCTACAGCCGTGCGGAAAATTCAATTTTCCGCACCGATATCCGTGTGGAAAATCAGATTTCCCGCACCAGTGCGGACAAATTTTACCGCACGGATATGTCAAAATTAACAATATTATAAGCAAACAGCAACCAGGTTTCCAGGTAACTATGGTCGCTTAGTTACACATTTCGACATTCATTATTATTTATTTGTCATTAGTTGCATCAGAAACTTTTAAATTACGAATTATATCCTTATTTCCGCACGTCTGTAGAAAAACTATTGTACCTAACACTTGCGGAAAATGTTTTTCCGCACTTGTTAGGTAAATAGCTATTAAATGCGATCGAGTGGAAATGGCCTGTTCCATGCTTGGAAATCATACGTTAACGTTAACCGTCTATATTGAACAAAAGCTATCTATTATAAATAACGTAACGCCGCGTCAGCTTGTCTTGGTGATTCTAGCGCATCCACCATGCCGATACGAATACAAACCAAAACCAACTGTTATACAACCAGAAATACACTCGTTTCGTTTGAACCACTTGCAGGACCGGCTTGGCTGATTTTTGGGTAAAAGAGTCGTGCGACTTTTGAAAAATTCAGATATGGTAACACTACTTACATTCAAGTAGATTGTGCGACCAATTTTGTTTTACTTCCAGCAATAATAATCACCAATTCAAAATCAATGCTTTCTAAGGATTGATAATTCTCACGTTAGATCACTTGATAGATCTATTTCATGATATCCCATGCCAACTAATTCATAACAATAATTTCTTCAGTGATCAAAGCAGACTCTATTCCAATGGATTGTGGTGAAAGGATGTTTTTTCTGTCTGAATACTAATGAACGTAGTTCCTACATTCAATCTTGTTCGTTTTCTTCCAATGTATGTCTAACAGCTATTTGCAGCTAAGTTTAACCAGCAGCTTGCTTTGGTCCAACTTCTTTTCCCATTTTTTAATTTTAGTACCACTCTCTGGCTTTTTATGAACCAACTTCTCATTCTTTTCATGACTGTTCCACTCGATCCTACTTATCATACATAGAAGATCATCCATTACATTCTATTTTCGAGTCTAACACCAATTTGTGAATTGAGAATAATTATTAATAATAATTATTAAGCTTCTTAGTTGAGTATGATTATACAGGGTGTCAATTTGAAAACTTCCCACCCTGAATAACTGGCACCCAAGAAAATAAAATGAAAAACGGTCGGACCCGTCGATTTTTGATTCGAGGGTGAAATAATATGCGCCTATTTTTATTTTGAAACAACACCCCCTGAGCGAGGGTGATATCCAACCTCAAGATAATTATGAGAAATGAGGTTCCGAGTGATACCTTATTTTGAAGGCCCTTCCACCCTGATTATGGGTGTGAAATAAAATATCTTCTATCTCTCATCATATCTGCGATCAATTATTTATTGAATCAAAAAAATAGAAACCAATTCTTGACAAGCTGTCACATAATCAGGAATAACAACAGAGGTTTGAGACTCGGCAGTTATAATCAGGGTCAAAGGGACTTTAAAATAAGGTATTACTCAACCCCCCTTTCCATTTGACATTTTGGGGGTAAATATCACCCTCACTCAGACGGTGATGTTGCAAAGTTGAAAATAGGCGCAAATTGTTTCCACCTTGAATCCTTGAAACAAAAATCGACGGGTCTGAGGGTTTTTTCATTTTATTTTCTTGAGGGCCCGGAAGTTTTCAAATGGACACCCTGTAACTCACACTACAATACCATAAGCAGATAAATCATAGAACTTTGAAGAAGCCACTTGGAATCCCTAGTAAAAAATCACGATCAAGCTGACAACTGTTACTGACTAATACTGACTGAAGATGGTAGACACTGTAGATCTTGATGCCGACTTTTGGACTCCTTATCGTCTAGATTTCATTTTATTAGAGTACGTTTGGATCTACATTGTCTTTGATCGTCATTAGGTGTGAGCTGACCACTGATATTTTCAAATCAAGTGATTTTGTTGAGTGACCCTTATAAGTTCGTATATACTGCTATTTAAACTATTCCTAAAACAGTTTCAATCTTTCGATTTGCTACCTCTGAATAAAGATTTTTTCTTATTCCTGTGTATTTTTTGTTTGCTAGTCAAAGATAGTAATTTTTCCAACAAATAGTGCAGAGAAATAAGTTGCGTTATGTGCGTTCCTGGAAATTGAATGAGCCTTCGATAACACCTCCTTTGAGGCTATTGAGACCGCATCTGACCTTAAGGTGATACATCTCATGGATCTAACCCACCTTTATACGCAGATAATTAGGGCCAAAGTCCAAAACAATAAAGGCATCAGGAAAAGATGAACCCAAGGAGAAGTTCTATCCTCCAAGTTATGATCTTCTTTTTCACACCAGAGTAGCGCTATGTCGTCATTGCGGGTATGCCGACGATATAATCATCATTATTGGAAAATAGCTGATCACAGAAGCTGAAGCTAATCAGCTTTGATCACCAGATGTTGCGAAGCGATCTGGATGTTAACCCACAAGACAAGAACGGCAATTGTGCCTTTAGGGAAACCAATATCCATAAAAATGTGCTAGAGGTGCAAATATCCAAAGAAGTTAAATATAAGGAACTATGCATAGACCAAAAAATGACTTCATGTATATAGACAACCATGAATCCTCAGGTAACAAACTGAACAGGGGACAGTCCAAAAAGAATACAACATATACAACAGCTTCGATAGTAGGTATTGCAGGTCATATTGAACATGACTCCCTTACACCTGAGTACACAATATAAAACTCCATAGAACAGAGAAAATAAAACAATCTGAATGAGTCTGGAAGTCAAGACATCTGAGTTTTCTGAGACAAATCCCTATCTCACAAAGTTAAGTACATCTAGACGATATAGATACTAAAATTCGTTTTTGTATACCCTGTGATAGAATGGCTGAAGTCCTCATTAGCATTCAAGAAGGAAGAAGAGGCGGTGAATCCTTGTACTGAATGGGAAACACCCAAAACGGTTGGAGTCACTACCTGGTCACCATCCAGTTCAAGAACTGTGAAAAAGACGATTACTGATATTCAGGCGCAACAAGCTTCCGGGGTATAATCCCTGACACCGCAGGTTCTTATTGTGTTTAATCTTTAGTCGAAGAGATGTGCCTACATAAAGTTCATCGTTGAAGAGACTCATGGCATATGTTTTCTTAGGGTGCAGTGTCCAGTTGATATCACTGTTACTTTCCTATGCTGGTTTCTACTGAGTTCTAGTAGACTTCAAGTGAATGATAGTTGTATTTCCTCTGCCAATGGCACAGTAAAACAATGTAATTGGCTCTATCTTGCTTTCTGCTGTTTTTTGGAACAACGAATAACATGTTTATCATATTCTGATGGAAACTACCACAAAAAAGAGTAAGGTTGTTCGCGTTCATAAAGGACTGTGGTTCAAGACCACTTATATCATACCTCGTCTCAAATGGACCCAGAGGTTATACAATAAGTAACCTCAGGGATAGCACAAAAGACCTCAAGCTCGTAGTGCTCAAAAAACAGTGAAAATTCTTTTTAATAATGATCAACGTCAGCCATCAAGTGAAGATACGAGATTACAAGGAGCAGGTGGTGAATGCGCCGCATAAGACAATCTTGTTACGTAGCAAATACACCTATCAGCATTCAAAACGATCTCTTACTTCTCAGAAATACGATTGTTCTCAATCATTTAACAGATAATCTACTATTGACACTCTATAATACGGAATATTTTTGCAATAGGAAAATAACACAGTCTGATTGATCAATGAAAAGTTAACTGATAAGCATAATTATCTCACAGAACCTTTAAAATGTGCTACTTATTGAACCGTAATTAATCACAATGAGTATTGCAAACCGACCTCAACGATAATGAAAGCCATTCAAATAATAAACTGTCTAAAATACATCCTCATTAAGCGCCGTAGAGAGAAACTTTCATTTCATTAGATGTGTACTGTATGTATTATTATAATATGCATAGACATAATATAGTAGGTAGATGAAGTACTTGAATAAAAATGTAGTAGGATTATGTTCATGTCTATTATCAATAATAATTAATGGCTACTGCATTTTATCAATTTTGAAAACTAGAGAAGTCTCTTGAGTTTTGAATTTCCAAAATTATTTGTTATATTCAAAAACCCTACACAACAAAACAGTTCTTATGTCGAGATGCATGATAATAATAATTAAAAGATGTTCTATATGTCTTAGTATCAGCGCAATATAGAATGGTGGATGCGCAGAAAATACCCAATTTTGATTTTTAAATTGAAATTAAAAGTTTCCAGATACAACCCAACAAAATATAGTATTGTTAAGTAAGATCGATCACATGTTAAAATTGTGGAAAACACGTTTAGAATGTCCATCTCGACATTAGGTGTGTTTGTTATCCTCCACTAGTTCACACGAAACTACACTTTTCTACCCTGCGGCGTTTGTTATGGTTTTAGTGCAAACAGTGTAGAGTGTTTGTTATATCAGGGTAGGTTGTCCGTTACTGCACTCGCTACCCCAGGTCAAGTGTAGCGTAGTGTAGAATATGGTGGGGAGCTTATATCGTGTATTTTGTAAACAAACCATGTCTTAACCTAACGAATAATAAAGATAAACAAACAGAAAAGAAAGTTTGTAGTGAAGAATCAGTGTGGATCTTATCAAATAAATCGGAATCGGTGATGAAAATAGTGAAAGTGAATGTATAGTATATGTATACGATATAGACTCCGATCAAACATATGAAGTCTTTTTATCCACTCAAGAAGCAAAAAGATGAGAATCTGGTAAGCTTTGTATTCATTTATATTTTTTATTCTTATTCAGTTTCCTTTCCTGTTTAGATTTGGAATTCGCAAAACTTCTCATGAACTCTCAAAAATGAACATTAGCAGCAATCACGATAATGATTCCAAGACAAGCTGTAGTGGCTTTTTATCTGGTTGAGCATGCATGCTAGCCTAAATCCAACTCAACTGTTGATAGACTATTAACTAAATTGTAGATATCAAGATAATTCGTTGAATAAATCTTTGCCAATGCGGAAATGTCTTTTGAATTCAATATCCGTATAGGCAGACACCAAGACCTATCTTTTCACTTCTTTTGCAGTCATGTGTATTTAAAATTATTACGGTTAAGCTGTCTTCAGAAGCAGAACTAAATGATGAGGAACAATCATCATCGTCAAAAACTTCAGACAATATAATCCCTAATACTTAAAGATTACTATTCGAATCATCCATCGTTGTTTTGCTTGTTTATTTTTTAGGTTAGAATATCTCCAGAGTCTGCACGAACGCGTTTTTTGAATCTCCTTTACACTGACAGCCATGACTTACACCAGCAGTCTGCACTACCCTACCCTACACTGACTATATACAAGACACTGTCCCCTTCGCTACACCGAAATAACAAACACACCTATTTTGTCTACAGAAGACAATGTCGAGAGACATGTTTTTAGAAATAAATGGTCTGATGCTGCCACCATGTCATAAACCACACAACCCAGATGGAAAACTTTCTTGTGAATTTTTTTTGTCACAAAAAATATGTGATCTGCACTACAAAATGCTTATTGGGTTTTGAATTTGTGACCTTCGCCGTCGCCGTTAGATGGCGTTAACTGGAACGGTAGCATATTCTTGAGTTTTTTTCCGAAACAAATCCATTTTGACCAAGTTCGTCAAAATCTATCAGGCAAAACGGAAGAGATCTCCGTTTGTTTAAGAAAAAACAATCGATCTTCCCCACCCCTTTATTTTGATAGAAAAAAACGTTTTAGACAAAAACTGTAGGTAAATAGGCAGAACATATGAAAATAATATCATCGATATATTTTCATTTGAACAAAATTCTACAAAGATCCTATTTTTCTACTTATTGTTGGTTGTTACGCCCTTTAGCCACCATTTCAGAAACTTGAAAATATTTTCCAGATTTTTCTCTAGGCCATTTTAGTAATAACATTTTATAATGCCGCAAGCCGCATCATTAACTGATCCCCCTATGTATGTACATCGTGAAAAGTGAACAATCTTTAAATTTTTCAACGATGCAAAGAGTTTAGTGTGAAAAGGAATTTCGAGAGTCCGCCCAACAACCCCAGAGCATGGTACAAAGAGTATTGAAACAAATAAGAGGCAATCATCCTCCCTCAAGTTATGGAACTCATCAAACTGGAAACATTTCTGAATATTGTTAATGTGCGTAGTTCTGTTATTAAGAAATCGTTCTTAATGTGAATACTCACTGTTTTTGTAACAGTAAGATGATTATTGGGTATATTTACAAAAATCACTTTATTTCAAAGTGGGTTTCTACATTGAACCCTTCCCTTCCCAAATTTTTATTCGGACGCCAAAACGGTGTAAATAAATCATAAATAGTTTTTAGAGTAATAGAAAAGGGACTACCAAAATGGTTTGCATGAATTATTTTTTCTGAAGGGTTTAACGTCTAAACAATAATTATCAGAGCTAATCAGATAATTAAAAAATGACATAGTCCAACATGGTGACTACGCCAGATTGGTTTTCAGGATGACATGATTTGAGTGATTTATATATTATTTTCTGTATCAACCAATCAACTATGAATATAGGTGTGATAAGGTAAGGTGAGCTTAACTAGAAATTTAAGAAAAAGTCGTACGTTTTTCCACGTACTCTACCGAGTACTCTACTTGTTTTTAGAAAATGATTTATCAAAAGTATTCAAAAGGCGGTTTTTTTGTGTAGGCGATAAGCTGTAATCGTGGGAAACAAAAATGTATTCCAAAATCAATCATCTGTTTCTCAATTCCCAAAATATAACCTTGAATTTGAGATTTCTATTACTTATAAATAATCAAAAAATTTGCAAACAGTGATCCCATTCTTGAATATCCTTCTCATTGATGATATTGCCGAGCAAAATATTTACAAATACTCACCCAACGATGCCTCGGGATCTGATAAATCGCTGATTGACGGAACTTTTTGAATGGATGTTTTAATCGGTTGTTCTTCATCGCTGTCGTCGATGATTTCTTCTTTGAATTTGTGTATAAATTCGTCATCCTAAAAAAAAGTATTCTACAGTTCGCTAATATAACATCAACAGTTAATTGGCCGGATCTCATGCATAATGTAGAAATTTCCATTTGCAATTACTTATCGAGAAAGTAACGAGCTTTTCCAAACAAGGATTGATGATACATCATCCCACAAGATCAATTTTGCGTAAAATTTAACTTGCATACCTTCTGAAGGAAGGACAGTATACTAGTATACAACATTCAAATGTGTTTGAAGACTTACTACTCTTAAAATTGAATTTTCGATAATTTATTATAAACATTAGAGACGCTAAGATGATGTTTGCTTTATAGAGAATCGCATTTCCGAAAAAAAATACACAGCGAATGACCGTTGTAGATAAACGTAATTATTTATGCCAAGATGCACCCACTGGTCGTGTCTGATCGTCATTTATCTTTTTTCCACGATTGTTTTCGTGTGCCTACTCTCAATGCACATCGGTTCATTCATGAATTAACCAAGTGCTTTGTATGCATCTGATGTCGCAACATGTGCCTACGAAGAACGCGGCTTACAGGGTCACCCCAAAAGTGCTGACAAAGTTATGTTTCGATATTTGATTCTATGTATTTTATTTGCTGGTCTATTGAGTAATTGAACACCAGTGACATGTCTAGTTTGTGTTTATCTATTATGGCAGTACATTCGTTTTCGACACGCAAGAGTATAGAGCTTTTGTTGCTGTTTTGTGCAAGTTTGCATACATGATCTGTTCTGTTTATAATAGTACTTCAAGAGTTCTGTATTATAGTATGCACCTAACGATGTAGTATGTAATATTTAAAGAGATGGGTCACGATTTCAGGAACTGTTATTTGGTCACTGTTAATACTGCATGGAGATCATGTGAAGTGAGAAGTCACTTCGCTTGTGCGAGAAATCACATCACACCGGCATAGTTCGGTGGGCTTCTGGAACGCATGCGGTGTGTGTGGATTGAGCTTTCGCAAGGTTCATAATTGAAACGTTGTCAGAACGTAGCATGCTTCGTTACTAAAACAGTAAAAAACTTACTAATTTGAAGAAGATCATGTTCCAACTCTTTGGTTCGATGAACTCATTTGATGGAAAATTATTGAATAAGTTTCTGTTTTCAACCATCGCTAGAAATCGTGAATATTTGATTTTTTTGGAAAAAACTCAAAAATATGCTACCATTTCAGTTGATGCCATCTAGCGGCGACGGCAAGGGTCAACAATTCAAAACCAAAAAATTATTTTGAAGTGCATATCATGCTCTTTCATATGAGCCCAAGCTCGTTTGAATCGGTGAAGCGAAACTGGAGGAATCTCCATTTGTTTAAAAAAACAGTTGAACTTTCCCCACCTCTTTATTTTGATAGATAGAAAAAAACGTTTTAGACAAAAAGAGTAGGTAAATAGTCAGTTAATATGAAAATGATATCATCGATATATTTTCATTGGGCAAAATTCTATATAAATCCTAATTTTCTACATGGTGTTGATAGTTACGCCCCTTAGCGACCATTTCAGAAACTTGAAAATATTTTTCAGGTTTTTCTCTTGCCCGTTTAAGTAATAATTTTTTTTGCCGCAAGCCTCTACGATGAAAAGTTTACGAGAACTGGCACCCTGTCGCTGAAAATGAATCACCCTGTACAAACAATTTTATTATTTTTACCAGTGGCGTCCGTACGGGTTCTGAACTCAATATTTTTGGAGAAAAAACTTGTACAACACTGCTTCCTTTCAAAATAGGAATTATTTTTGAAATCTCTATTTATTTTGACCAATTTGTTCTCCTGATTTTTTTTCCTGTGTCTTCCAATACTTTTAAATCAGTGGCGCCCTCTCTAACATTCCCATGCATATTTATGCATAGAAGACGTGTACCAGATTTAAAAAAGATATAGGAATATATCTATAGTATCAAAGTTATGATAAAAACCCTGTATCTTAAAATCTAGTCTCTTGCGGACCTATGTCCATATGAACTTGTCTTATAATCATCAAAGGATTATCACCCCTAAGTATCGGCATTCAATTAATAAACACCCTGTATAAATGTGAAAGTCTGTGTGTTTCTATCCCTTTGACCGTAGCACAGAATTATCTGATAATTTGCACAGTTATTAGCCTCTACCCAAAGATGGTTTACAAAAAAAAAATTAAAAAATAAAAAAATTAAAAAGTTTGTGTTGTTAATATGTTTTCTATGGAGTATACGACCAGAGGGAGAAAAAAAAATTGAAAGGAGTAAAAAAAATACACAAATTGAAAGAAATCAAAAGAAACTGGTGTTGTTATTATGTAGGTTCTATGGGGTATACGGCCAGCGAGAGGAAAACAAATAAAACATAAACAAAATTTAACGCGGGCGACGCCGCGGGTTTAGGCTAATAATGCATACATATACAGGGTGTTTATTAATTGAATGCCGATACTTAAGGGTGATAGTCCTTGGATGATTTTAAGACAAAAAGTTCATATGGACATAGGTCCGCAAGAGCATAGATTTTAAGATACAGGGTGTTGAAATTTTTTTAAAAAAATCTTTCTTTTATCATCACTTTGATACTAATCCAGATATCTTTTTGAAATCTGGTACACGTCTTCTATGCATCAAAATGCATGGGAATGTTAGAAGGGCGCCACTGATTTAAAAATATTGGATGACACAGCAGGGTGTCAATGCAGTTAAGTAGATTTTATTTTTTTAAGCGAAAACCATGCGCCGGACGGAAAAAAATCAATAGAACAAATTGGCTCAGAAATAAATAGAGATTTCAAAAATATTTTTTATTTTGGAAGGAAGCAGTGGCGTACAAGTTTTTTCTCCAAAAATATTGAGTGCAAAGCCCGTACGGACGCCACTGGTAAAAATGATGAAATTGTTTGTACATCACAAAATGCATATTGAAGCCTAGAAGACGTGTACCAAATTTCATAAAGATATCTGGAATAGTATCAAAGTAATTATAAAAAATCATTTATTTTTTAATAATTCAACACCCTGTTTCTTGAAAATTAGGCTCCTGCGGACCTACAGTGTGACCCATTTGTTTTGGGAACACCCTGATAAAAAGTTTATTTCTTAACCGATTTGGTTCGTTTTTTTTTTGGATTGTAGAGCTCGAAAAATTGTATATTCTTGGCAAAAAGTGACCTTCGCCATTTTGACTTCAAGGCCTACTATGTTAGTTTTTAAGAGCAAAATTTCAGGAAACCATATTAGCGATTTTTTTAGAAAAAATCTGTGTGCGCCACTGGATTCAGCATCCTTCGGGTCTATACAAATTTTCATCCGAAAATATCAAGTTGAAAAAAATTAAAAATTCGCACTTTAACAATCTTTGATTCTATCAAAACAAATAAAAATGACATAAAACTAAAAATTTGTAACTTCTACCAAATCACCATCAACTTCAATGCATTTATCATTTCTTTTGATAGAATCAAAGATTGTTAAAGTGCGAATTTTTAATTTTTTTCAACTTGATATTTTCGGTTGAAAATTTGTATAGACCCGTTTTAAAGGATGCTGAATCCAGTGGCGCACACAGATTTTTTCTAAAAAAATCGCTAATATGGTTTCCTGAAATTTTGCTCTTAAAAACTAACATAGTAGGCCTTGAAGTCAAAATGGCGAAGGTCACTTTTTGCCAAGAATATACAATTTTTCGAAATAAACTTTTTATCAGGGTGTTCCCAAAACAAATGGGTCACACTGTATGTTCATATGAACTTTTTGTCTTAAAATCATCCAAGGATTATCATCCTTAAGTATCGGCATTCAATTAATAAACACCCTTTATGGTATTTCAGGTTCTAGGTTTAGTCCGGTACGAGAATAATTATTGTTACAATTTTATTTCAATTAGGAGAGCGGTCTATAAAAAATAATTTACAAGCAAAACATTCTCGACAAATTCATGCTTTTCAGTCTAAATTTTATGAAAATAATAATAATATGTATACTTTTTATTAAGCAATGCTTCAAATACACAAAAAAAACAAAAAAAAAAATAAAAAAAAAATATATAATATTTGAAAGTTATCTCGAGTTCAGTGCTAGAACTCCATTTTTTCCTCCAGACATCTTTTTTCGATCAATGAATGATGTTTTCATCTTGATAAGAATTCATTTTTCACTTTATTTGAAATATGAAATAAAAATTTATGGAATTTTGACCGAGGTATGTTTTTTTGAGTCACTTTTGTCACAAGTTTTTATTAGCAAAAAATAAATATTCAAAAACAAAAAAAATAAATGTTTCTTGTGGTTTGTTTGGGTAAGTTTTAGTCAGTTGGCGTTTCGGTCGGTTTGGATTGGCTTAGGTTAGTTCTTGTTTGGCAAAAATGGACCAAGGTGGATACAAAAAACAAAAATTCCAAGTCAATTCAGAGCTAAAATGTCTGAAACTTTGATGTGGAAATATCTCTTGTGGTCTATAGTGTTTTCTTTCATGGCTTTCAATAGGTTCAGGAAAGTTTGGCAACATATAAGGCTGCCGCTTATAACTTCAAAAACTTGAAGACCGCGACCATCGAATATACACGGTGTTTCTTGAATACGTAAATTAAATTTAAGAGCATTCCTGAGTAATTTTCATGAAAAAAAGTTCATATAGATATGCGCACGGAAAAGCATTGTTTCTAAGATACAGAATGTTAATCCCAAAAAAAAAAGTTTTTCACGAATGTTCAAATATATTCTTGAACCAATCTTTTCGAAATTTGGCAATTTATCATCACTATTCTGACTTTGTAATGATTTCAATTTTTTCCTTAAATAAAGCAACCAAAATTATTATAACTTTTTTGTGTCGTAGATTTTTTTCGTATCTGGCCTCGTTTTCGAAAAAGAAAATCTTCTATATCACGCAAAATATTTCTATTCATTTTTTGAATGGTTATTATTCCAAAATAAAAAAAAACGAAGCTAGATAAGAAAGAAATCTAAGAGGCAAAAAAGACCATTTGGATATTTCGTCTAATAAAAAAAAAAAAATACAATAAAGTTAGTGGCGTACATTTTATTTTTTCTTCAAAGTCTAATACCCTGTATTGACAACACACTCGCGGACTTATGTTTACATGGACTTTTTTTCATGAAATTACCAAAGCAATACGCCCTTCAATTTGAAGTATGCAGTTAGAAAACACCCTGTATAAACTATACCGCGAACGCAAAATTCAAAAGATCTCTGCATCTGGGCCTTCAAATCCACGTCTACAAAGTTGGTACAGTCTTCGAGACTCCGGTGGGTTGAATAAATAAAATTTTAAAAAAAGACGATTCAGGTACTTATATACCTACTGTCTATAAAAACTTAATCAAAGCTTTCGTTGACATAACAAATTATTATTCTACCGTACTATTAGATTTCGACAACTACCCTAACACAAATTTGAATAATAATTTCATGAGAAAGCGCTGCTCATAATCTCTACATTTCCATCAACGCGCACATAATAATTTACAAACCATTAATTTCAATTATTCCTAAATTTAAATGAGCCTCAAGCACTAAACGCTCAAACAAATGGTGCACAATAAATAAAAGTTACAAATTTGTAGTCTGCTGATCCAAACAAAAAATCATTCATGTTTACAAGCCCATCATAAAAAGCTGTTATGTTATAGACATTGCTGCCTTTGCTGCAGCTACTGGCGTTTGTGATTGTGAGAAGAGAACGGTGTTAACGACTTTGCCATCGTCCGTCTAAAAAAGATCATAATTTTAGTTACGAGGTCAGCAAGATAAGTAGGAGCGGGTTTTTTAATTAAAGATGGAAGTTTCAAGGAATCAATGCCTGCTGGTGTGTCGGAGCAGATGAAAAGTTCATATCTGACAAGTTAGTTACAAAAGGCCAGCTACTATACTAATAATTATCATGGTCTTTGTATGATGAATAAAATACGGATACCTATTATACTGATATTCTTTTGTGATGTTGTATAATTTGTCGACAATAGCCTAGTTTACACCGATAACTCGTTTAGTTCGGTCCGATAGGACCAAGTGGGTGGGGATAGTACGGTAGGACCAATGCTTGCTTCTCGCCCGTTTACACAGTCTGGCAACGCGTGAACTAAATGAGTACGCGCGCAATTCGTCAAATGTCAAAAACAAGTCGAAATTATTTATCAACACAATTCGTCACCGTCACCAAAAAAAAACATAAGTAAGTACGCTCAGATTGCCTTAGAAACTCAGAACCAACACACTTCACAATAATAACAATCAACATAACCTCAAAATTTTGATCCAGATCGAACCAAATTTAGTTCGGTACACCTGCTGGCAAGTACCGAATCAAGAGTGGACCAGCTTAGTCCGCAACTGTTTACACCATTCGAACCAAATATTTGGTTCTGATATAGTTCGAATTCAGTACTTGGTCCGCGGACCAAGTTGTCGGTGTAAACTAGGCTAATGGGGAGAAAATTGGAAAAAATGAAAGGTAAATGAAACATGTAACATTTTGATTCGTTACAGAGAGAGAGAGAGAGAGAGAGAGAGAGAATAGATATACATATAACGCAGTAAGAATGACAAAGAGAGCTAAATAAACACTTGGAACTCGATTTTTACTTAATATTTCAATCGCCCATCCCATCAATCCTTATTGATTGAACAATTGTCAAACTGGAGATTGGTTGACAATAGGCGCATTCTTTGGAACATGATCAGTGTGACCTCTGCAACGTTGCCAAGGGAATTTCCTTGTCAAAACTATGTGCTGTGATTATCAAACATAATATTTTTTAACCTATACTGGGCCAACAAAAAACATATAACGTAGTGAGAATAAGACCGGATATTTGTTACAAAAATGTTTCGCTTTATCTATAAAACCATATCAAAGACCCATTCTTTATGAAGTGATGAAAATGTTCAACTACGACTGGGACAGCAGTCTTGAATAATTTCAAAATTAGTCAAGGCATATTATAAACTCAACGCATAATTTATCGACTATGATCCCATGTGATTTATATGGTTTACCTTAGTATACCTGTTCTATGGTTTTTACTTGTGTTATTGCCCTCTAGCTATTGGTTGTATATGTAAATCTTACTGACAAGCTGTGCTGTGATCTGACCATGTCGTGCTCAATGTATTGTGCCTTTTATTCCTTGTTGTATCGCTTTTGGATGTATGTTGCTATCTACCTCTTGGTGTACTTGTAAGTTGAAAGTCTCAATTACAGTTTTAGTCTTCTTAACTCAATTTAACTCAAACCCGTCTTTATATTGCACAAATTAGGCAATGTTTAATTGTTTTTTGTTTGTTTTTTTTTTCGTATTAAAAAAAAGTATTTGGATATTCTTCGGCTCTTGTTCGTTCTTCAAGTTATCAAGAAGTATAAACTGATTATTATCAGGTCATTTTGTTGAATCCAGTGGCGTGGAAAGGGTCCCTTTTTATTTATTTTCGAATATTAAACTAAATTCAGGTTTTTATGTCACAACCTGTATCAAAATTGGAACTCTAGTATCTTGATAGACGATTTCTTATCTTATTTTATTCCATATCAGACTTTATCCTGTATATCATTTGAACCTCAAATATGATAAAATTCAGGATTAAGCAAATTTGTGAACATTCCTGTGAAACAAGCCACTTAGGTAATTTTCACATCGATGACATGCTATTCAGAAAAATCACCAGATGACATTCAGAAGGCAGATAATATATTGGTCATTTATAAAACATAAATATTAATCAGAACAGGTGAATTTTTAAATTTCTGAACAAGTATTTTCAATATGGGCATAGGTACATCGAGAATATATTAAACAAGTTTGATCAGATCAGCTTTTTAGTATAGGTTTTTTCATATAACATTTACGAGAGAATTGGCGAAAACACTTAATCTTAATTATTATCATAAAATGTGATAAGACAAATAGTTTTCCAAATCATTTATTAGCAATTATTGATTATCACCAACCGATTAAGTATTTTATTATTGAACTGTGTTTTTCAACCTGAGATCACATGTTTTATTGCCATTGCATCACAGCAATATTTTAATTATTGCTCATAAATTCACCGAAATGGTGCATTATTACTGGGATTTTTTTATGATTTTTATAAAAACAGATAAGGCATGATTTTAACTTCCTGTGTTAATCTTATCTTGATAGTTTGTTTGCAAAGTTGACTTCACGATTTATACGAGGACATTTCCGACTTGAAAAGAAAAAATCAGGCATGGAAATTGAAAAAAATATATACAGGCTGTCTCACGGTCTATGGTACGTTAGACGTTTACGGAAAACTAGACATAGGATCGACCTGAAAATTTGGCTGAGCCCATAATCGAGTATGTTAAAAATATTTTCAATTTTGCAGTGTTGCCGCTTCTTTCCAAAAGTCGTAACAACTTTCTTATTTTAAATGGACTACCCTGTATATTATTATTTTTTTGGATTCCTTGACTGATTCTTATCACTTTTGCTTGATATACTCCTATACCTATCGGCAGCGGTTTTCGAGATATAAATTAATTTATAATATTTTTGTCGTAAAACACATCAGTGGATTGAGTTCAATAATTTCGTACTTGAAAACGGTAGAGAGTTGAAATTGCTATGCCGACTAGAGGAAGGTAGGTTCATATGGTTCCAATGGAGAAACCGATCTAAAAGTATACAGGGGTGCTTCAAATTTATTAATCTGCTAACCGCTGCCGATAGGTATAGGAGTATATCAAGCAAAAGTGATTAGAATCAGTAAAGGAATCCAAAAAAATAATAATATACAGGGTAGTCCATTTAAAATAAGAAAGTTGCCACGACTTTTGTGTAGAAGCGGCAACACTGCAGAACTGAAAATATTTTTAAAATATAGATCATACTCGATTATGTGCTGAGCCAAATTTTCAGATCGATCCTATGTCTAGTTTTCCGTAAACGTCCAAGGTACCATAGACCGTGAGACACCCTGTATATTCTTGAGATTGAAACTATCAAAATTTCTTAAAACACTCAAATAGTGAAGGACTGTTAACCCATATTCATCCTTTTATTGTTTCTGTAAGAAAAAGTGAAAACATGAAAAATTTAATTTTTGAAGAATGTCAATTCGGTGTTTTTGAATATTTTGTTGTTGTTTGCATTTTTCTCAATTTAATCGGCTTTTCTTCAGACTATCTCGAGAAAAATCGCTTTGAAACATGTTTTCAATCTATTTAGTATTTAATGCTTCATTTGAGAACTACAATGAATGTTTTGAGATTTTTTTTGAGGTTTTGGTACAGATTGTTTTGTTGTGTCAATTCCAAAATCATGCTACCTATCTTAAATTTTGATTATTTTTATTGTCGTTTTTGAAGAAATCATTAATACCAGTTAGGTGAAATTATGCTTCAAAGCCATTTTCCTCAGTATAGTCTGAAAAAAAGCTAATTAAAAGTAGACAAATATAACCTCAAAATGTTTGCAACGATTAATTATACAATTAAATGAACTAACTAATATACCAGTGAATATCACTCTCGTGCAACCAAATATCCCTACTAGAAGTCTTATCATTTGCTTCTAACAAATTCAAAAACACTCAGGAAACATTCTCTTATGGAACTTTAACGTGAGATACGAATTTGTTTGGAAAAAATTTAAGCTCCACCCACTTTCTGACGTCAGACTTAGCCGGTCTAATATGATTATGCAGTCTGTCCAGCGAGCTGCATGCACATAACCTTACATTGTGATTTAGTTTTGTTTTTAATTTCGAACATCGTCGTTTTGAATTTTCCAAAGTTTTCAAATAATCTTTTTAAGGTAGACAGTAGACATGCCTTCCAAGAGAGGCAACAGTATACGGAAAAATTATTTCAAGGCAATATTTGCTTGTGAAAACTAAATCAAGACAATCACACTTTATCTTTAAGATAATGAAATGCGATTAGCTCAAAAAACATCACGCATAGTGCTTAGTAGAATTGTTTGGCGGAAATTTCAGAAATTGGCGAAAACCTTGATCAGCCCCTTTCATTCATTCTATTGTAAAGATAACGGAAATGGGGAATAACAATAGATAAAAAGTTATGAACGGTTGAAAAACCTATTATAGACTATGAGAAAATAGTCGCTCTAAAACGGGATCTGAGTCAGTTTTTCCGAAAATGAAAACAGAATGTTGATCAAAAACTAGTAATTAGTTAAAGTTTCTAGATAAAAGTATATTGATTCTAGTTTCAATAATGATAATATTATTATTATTTTTTCCACTGAAAATATTAGGCAGTCATTCGTTTACAAACGGAATCTTAACATTTCCAAATAGATCGGTAATATTTTTAAAGCGGTAACAAAACTTTCATTGTACTACGTTGATTTTTTTATGACCTCATCATCAACCTATTGGGCTTATCAATATAGGCTGCAACAATCGATCAATCTCCACCACAAAAACATGGTATTTGATAAAAGCTTCAGGTTTGAATTTATGAAATGATCAAAATGAATTACAGTTTTATAATTTGAAACCTCTGTAAACTGCAATTGAAAGTTTTCAGATAATTTTTTCCAAGAATTATTTGGCAGAATTCGAGGAAAAGTGCCACAAAAGTTGACGCTTGTCCAATTTTAACTATATGATAATCATCGATTACATGTGTTTGAATCAGTCGATAAAAGAATACAGTTACTAAATCAATATACAATACAAGCAAACTTTTAAGTATTTATTTTAATCCTCGTTTAAAAAGTACAATGTCGGACATACAGTTCATTTTTTTTTTAAGTTACAGTGACAGATCAAAATTGGAGGTAGAAGGTGGGCAAAAAAAAATTAAATGGCATAAAGTGCTCGCTAATTGAAATGAAAATATAAAATATTTTATATAAACTTCTTTTTCCCGATTAAAGAAGGGTTTTGATCATCAATTTCAAAATTATCATCATTCTCTATTCTCGAACGTTTTTTTCTGTCAATTCAAATACATTTTGAACATAGCAAAGTAAAACGAATCGCAGTTCAATTTATGACTATCGACTATGGACATGTTTGCCAACCTTTAACCTACAATTTTGTCACTGAAACTTTAAATAAAAAATGAACTTTAAGTATGGAAAGGGCCTTAAATTTGAAAAATCTGATCCTGCATCAGTTATCAAACAAGTGGACGGGCATTTGAAAACTTCAATAGGGTTGTTTTCCGCGGGCCGCACATGCGCTTATGTCAGGGCAACTGGTGGCTGGAAATGTCAAATTATTGACAGTTTTGATTTTGAGTTATGACATGTGACAATATTTTATAACTTCCAAAATACTGTCAGTGTCTGAGCCATGTTTGAGTGAGTTCTCATTCATTTGTCAGTTTAGTTGTCCTGGCGATTTTTTGAAAAAACTCTTTAGTGCCTTTTTTCCACGTTCAAGAAAAGGCTACTTTCTAGATTTTATCTGCGTAAGTTTGGTATACTCCCTGGAAATTTCATAATAATTGAAAAAGGATAGTCTATCAATGAAGCGTTAAACTTGGTCTTGCCAGAAACCAGTTTCACATCTACTTCAACAGTAGCTTCACATGTGGGTAATTTCAGAACTTTTAAAATAATGGTTTTCTTGAATTTATTGTGAACGTTCTTGTAAATCTATTTCATCATTGTATACTGAATCCTTCATGTAACATGTAACCCCACAGGTTAAACTCCAATTGATTAAGATCAGGACTGCGGGGTGCATGGCCACTACCGCATAAAATCCATCGACGCGACGTTGGTTGAAGTGCTTCCGCACTGTAGCCACTGATCTCTAAAATAAATGGATGAATAAAACGAAACGATGAATCGAGGCAGGCAGATTTACGAGACCGAAACATGAACACCGACGAACAGTTTTGATCATGCCTAGTAGACGGATTTATTTTTATTCTAGGAAATGCTGATCTCGGTCGTACTTTATATTTTAACAGGTAATTTGAAAGCAAATGAATAGGTATTATTTGTTGAAATTTTCAATTGTAACGCTAACTATAAATGTCAATAGAGTCAAAAGAACCACAAAATGTTATAAAAAATCCGAAAAAAAACACCTGGATCAAATAATCTTCGAACAGTATACACAAACAAGCTCGATTCACTTCGGAAAAATGGCGAGGATACCGTGATACGGCACTACAAGCAAAAACAGCAGCAAGGAGGTTTATTCTCAGTATTCTCACGTCATTGAAAAATGCGTATTGCGCTTGAGCCATTCTGTTTCGCCTGTCCAATTTCGTGCGCAAACAACATATTATCTTCTCCGTGTGATCCCTGCTTTCCAATGGGCCAGCGATACACATTATGGATCCATTTATTCTAGAGATCAGTGAGTGTAGATCAAAAATGTAGTGGTTCACATCTCTTATGATATCTGAAATGTCCAGTGAATCGTTTTCTCGAAGCTGAAAATATTAATCTCCATTGAGGCTTTGCGGGAGCTCAAATAGGCTCATTGAAAAAATATCAAAAATGTCATACCAAATATTGTTCTCTCTCGTGTTCTTGGTAGATATGGATTTTCCAGACTATGATGATGATCGTTTTTCAAGTATCTCTGCGCCTGGTAAACGTCACTTCGCTGGCAGATAGGATAGAGATATGGAGTGGTTTCCATTCCCTTTATTTTGAACATTTCGGCAGAATTCTAATAAATGGAAGGGGAACAATGTTTCTGTATGAAGAACTATTGTTCGCGCAGCTGCTTCCGAATGCCTAGTTCTTTTCTGGATTATCCGCGATACGAACAAAAATGACATTTTCTTCTATGAAAAAAGCTTTCAAGAATGGACATAAAATCAATTGTTTGAGTGGTTTTTGTCATGGTTCGAGAGTGCATTTCGTCGTCCTTTAGAATAAAACAAAAAAAAAGTCTTAACCAAGAGCGGCTCCTCCATAGAATCATTTAGTCAATGACCTCCCATACTTCAGAAAATAAATAGTTTTCTCTATGACTATGATAGATGTATTATACATCCACTTTCTATTGGTTAATGCAACTCGTTACTTATACCTTTAATACCAGTAACTTTTTTTCATCACACAATTGTTTTTAACCAATGAAATGATCAAATGTCACTCCACTGTTTTAGAGCCAATCGGAACATTCGACAAAATGTCAACATTCAAATCCATCATTTTGAAACAGCCCATTTGACCGTCCATACTTGTTTTATAGACATTGACAAGTCAAAAAAAGAATGTCAAGAGCCCCCAACCTCTTAACATTCAACGCGATATCTCCTGTTTGAATATGAAAAAAAATCGAAGGAGAGCAAATACATAATTGAAATAAATCGTACTGAGCGCAAAAAAGTGAAAAGCACCAGTATAAAGACTCGACAATTTTTAAAAACTCACCTATTCATAAAATCATAGAAAGTTCAAACCGTCATGAAATTGACTTGAAATCAAGGCGTTTCTCAAATATCAAACCATCTCCGTCTTTTGAATTTAAAATTTCACATACAACATACAACACAACGATCAGACGGATCCGAAATTTCAAAAACAAAATTCGCGACCGATTACCGATGTTATGTTAACAATCCGCCCGCAAAATAAAATCAATAGCAATCTATCAGCATCAGCTGACTTGACATTACTGGACAACCCACCAAAATGTGTGACGAAGAAGGAAGACGTTCGAAAACGGGAGCGTAGGTCGTAAATTAATCCCGTGCCGATGTGGGAGTTGTCTTGGTCAATGCCTAACATGACATATTTTTTCTCATTCTTACACATTGATTTTACGTTTCTCTCTCTCTCTCTCTGTGCCTCCAGCCGCTAATGCGTGATGATGTTGCATTTAAATTCAAGCGATTTATCATCAAACCTGAATTTGACCCAAATAATCTGTGCGACGCTTGAGATGTGTTGTTGGGGAGCTTTTCTCGGGTATCATAACGTGCGCGCATTATGGGATGTATATTAATGGAAGTTTTTTTGAAAAATATTATTCAAGTGAATTAATATTAAATCTTGTTGATTATTTGGGAAGTCAATGACCATTTGACCTTATTGTAAAGCCGTTGGTATATATAGACATGATAACATGATTAGAATTTGTTTTGATGGTGTATCGTAATTCCCTATGTACGATTTCTGTTAATTTATCCCCTCATAACATGAATTATCCACTTGTGACCACTACTATTATTTCATCCAACCAAATCTCACGGTCTCAAATCTACCCCAAACCCATCCAATAAAGACCATAATACTTCTCAGTTATAACAGACAAGTAACGGTTTGAAATACCAGCACCCTCATATGGTATCGGTGGCAGGTTGTCTACTAGTATTTCACTTTGGGTTTTTTCTATAGTTTGGTCTGGGTGATAGACGACAGTTGTGAATGAATTGCACTTTACTACAACTGGTTAAAATTTGTGACAAGGGAAATTTGGATCAATTCAATTGATTGTAGTGGACTGGTTAGGGATAGCTGGCTTGGAGTGATATGATACACAAAATACCAGCAATTTTTTTTTGGAATATTCTTGTTATTACTTTTTCAATAGTTTGAAGTTGTTTTCCAGTTGTGCGGCGACAAATTAACGAAAAATGCTCATAACCAACAATATACCCTGAATGTTTGACTTCACGAAATAGGTTCAAGGCCAATGAGTTTTTGTTAACCCTAAGGTGTTTTTCTAAAAGTTTATCAAGGAGAACTGAAAATGTTCAAACTGGTTAATTTAAACCAAAACCTTAAAATAATAATATGCCAATATCACTGTAGTCAAAAACGTATCAATATTTCAAAGGAACAAAGGACGCTCAGATTCAAAATCAAGCAGACCATAATAACAGCTCTTTAAAGTTCCAGAAATAGCAATAGTGCTTCAGTCCCGATTCTCGGCAAAACAAGAAGACACGAAAGGCATCTTGAAGTGTTGATGTCAGCCAGGCCCATGTTTGGCCTTCTTGGCGACCAGACAGCTGTATTTATAGGGTCTCTTTGGCTCTTGACTCTCGAGTACCAAGATGATAATGCACCAACGAATCTCAACTTCGATCTTTTCGTTGGGTTTCTAAAATATTTTTGCCTCTCACATTTGAAGCGCTCAGGGGAACAAGGTAGTTTATTGAGAAAACTTGACTTCAAAAGTCACAAGCCACATAAACATAAAATTAGTTGTATAACATTTTTAAGGAATTGAGCCTTGTTGGTGAAAAGCCTGTTATTTAAATATAAGGTTGGTGGCGCCAACTCTTCAAGATTATTATTGATATATTTTCAAAGTGGCTTATGACCTTGTTCCGCCTAGAGCTTCATTTGATGGTCGAATGTCAATAGCCGAATACAAAAGTAAAAGTGTCATTTGGCTCACGGTTTCAATGCAACCGCCTACATATCATTGATTGGCTTCATATCAAAAACCACAATTTTATTCGATTTAATTTTCTTGGCAGGGACACGCAACATCAAAGACACGGTTAAAAATCTGATCCTTTTGAAGCCGCATAGGTGTTTGTTTCTCACCAAATAAAAATATGTAACATCCGGTTTCGGGTAAGCTCGAAACGTGTCATTGTGCATATCCGGAAGATAATCGGACGTTTGCATTGGAAGATATTTGAACGCGTGCCTGTGACGACATTTTTATTAATGTTGATGAATGAAGAAGTGTTTCCGGGTATTTAAATAAGAAAAAAATTTTAATACACAATATTCGGGTTTTTTCTTAATTTTGTTTACAATAGACAATAAGAGCACATGTAAGAAAATTGTTATTCAATTCTTAATGAACTATTATTAAGGTCATTCATACGCTATTGTCTAGCGATTATACAACGAAAAGGTGAATGAATTGTTCAATGCAGTCATTAATGTCTATAAAATTCTCATTAACAAAATTAATATCAAAAATAGGTCCAGACAAATTTTAAAGGTTCATTTTACTTTTCGACTTTTCTCGTTTCCAACAAGTTTGAGTTTTTTATAATTTTTCTCATAATAATTCTATTTTGTTTTGGCAACAAATTAAATGGTCAGTATTTCAATTTTATGGACAGTACTCTTTGTCATTATTTTATTTCCCTTGGTCAGTATGATAATAAATGGTTGGTTGAAATAATGAAGGGTCAGTAACATAAAGAAGTGGCCAGTAAAAATAATAAATGGTCAGTATAATAATAAATGGTCGGTTGAAATAATTAACGGTTAGTAATATAAAGAAATGGTCAGTAAAAATAATGATGGGTCAGTAACATAAAGAAGTGGTCAGTAAAAATAATAAATGGTAGATAATATAAATAATCAAGAGTCAGTATCATAAAAAAACGATCAGATAAATTAGTAAATGCCTGGTGAAAATAATAGACAGTCCATAAAATTAATAAAGCGACAGTAAAATAATGAATAGTTGGTCATATATTTTATTTCGTATAAATACAAAAAATGTTACAACGGAACGAAACATAACTTGGTAAAGAGAAAACACTCTGCCTTAATGTCATGATGAAGAAGTAGTCAGATAGGTTCTTTTGAGAGGCGGATTTAGTTTGGGTTAGTTTGTGTTGGTGATCGAAATTGATAAAAAATGTGCAGCGGCTCGTTGGTTAGCACTAGGTTAACATTACAATTATTATTAAAAATCATAATTGACGTGTTCTGTATTGGTATTATGTGTATCAAGTTCGGGTTAGTTTGAGTTAGTTAAAATTATTACTGACCATTGCATACTGGCCATTCATTTTTTTTTTACTGTACATTTGTGGAATTATTACCAGCTAAGTCATACTGACATTGCATAAATTTTTACTGACCATTAGAATCACAATAGTGAACATAGAAATACAGACCAAATAGTACTTTTACTGCTCAAAAATTCCATTTTTACTTATCATTTTTAACAGAAATACTGAGTCTTTTACAATATTATACTGACTGCTTGTGAGATTATACTGTACATAATGAATTAAATACTGTTCAGTTTATTACAACCCTTTTGTTTTTACTGAATAAAAATATTGGAATTCACAAAGTTTTAGAATGTTACTTTTTACGAACTGGTTTTGAAAAATAAAAGTCGCAAAAAAAATCAATTCGTTTGTGACTGTTATTATTCCGATAAATCCTTAGATTAGATAAAAGAGACGTTATGTTTGAGTAATGGATAAATTTTGTGAATGGTCTGCAAGAGGGAATAATGACTATTATTCCTTCGTCAATCGTCATCATAATCATCTGAGGAGAAAATTGTGATTGAATAATACATTATGTTTATGTTAGTCGTAAATAAAACTTATATTATTCATTAGCTACCGTGAAAACATTGATTTAGTCATTTAGATGGCATTGAGGCAAAATTCTTTTTCATAACTTATTTTTGAATTTTTTTGAAGAAGAATAATTGGACGGTATTATGCAACAAGTGGTTAAACCACAATCATAACTTTTCGAGATATAGAGCACAAAAGATGGAACACATAAATAAAATCGGGTTTCCAAAAGTAGGTTGTTTATTCATGTTTTTTGGTAGAAAATGCATTACAGAGCTACAGATTTGAATATGAACAGAAAAATAAAATTCTTCATAAAAAAAATTTTTGTTGAAGAGGGTTAGGCGTTTTATGCAAAACTGCGAATCCCAAGAAAGCCATTCAGCAATAAAGCAACTCAATAAAATTCTGGTTAACAATAATAAATTTTAGATAATTCAATATCTCTGTTATAGTTAAACATCAGATAAATTCTAGAAGTTAAGCGTCTTCCATGTAGGTTTCATCCATCTCAAAATCCAGAGTGGATCCGATTCCTTCAACATCTTCTTGACATTCTTGAACTTCAATAGATCTGAGAAAACCATGAATGGTTTTGCATCCTGCGGAATCAGTTTATTGATTTCCTTTGAGTCTTTAACTTTTTCTTTTGACAGTGCCTTTTCCTGTGGTCACAGAAGAGGAAAATCTATTTGTTTCGAATCGGGCTTTCGTCATTTTCCTGCCTTTTGTTACAGATTCGAGTGTATGCATGGGGATCTCCTAAACCGTAAGAGATACGAAGTTGGTTGGATTGAGGCAAAGTTGCGTATTCTGATGCTTAACGAAATTTTGAAAGCCAAGAAATTCCGACTACGTTCGAAATTATCCGAAAAAAACCAAAATTTGTCAAAATCGTTTTAATTTTTTTCTGACCACATTTGAAGAGATATTTTAAAATGAATGGAACTTTTTCGTTGCCTATTTTTGCCCTTTACAAGATAGCGTTATCAAATTGAAGAACCGACGTTTCGTCTATGAGCAGTCATCATCAACTTTGTTTGTTTGAATACGGTCCTGGATTTTTTATTTCGGATTTTAAGATCAATGATCGATTATGTTCCTAAACCAACGATGTATCGCATTTATTAAAAAAAAGTGTTTGTTTTTAATCCTATTAAAAATGTATTTTTTGTCTCTCTCTAACACATGAGTTCTTATGGAGAAATCCATTATTATAATTTTTTTGAATAATTGCGATACATCGTTGGTTAAGAAACATAAAAGGGCTCTTAAAATCCGTTATAAAAAATCCAGGGCCGTATTTGAAAAAACAAAGTTGATGATGGCTGCTAATAGACGAAACGTCGGTTCTTCAATTTAATAACGCAATTTTGTAAAGGGCAAAAAGTGGCAATGAAAAAGTTTCATTTATTTTGAAATATCTCCTCAAATATAGAAAGAGTAGCCGGTCCAATGTGAACACAAACAAAAATAATAATTTCTGTATCATATGTTTCAGAGATTCGCAACAATGATCTATTCCACATAATGTGGGATAGATCATTTTAGCAAATCTTTGGTGGGAGAATAGCGAGTTTGTGGCTTAGTATAAATGTTTATAGATGGCGTAAATCTCTGAATGTTGGTTAAATCATTTTTGCTTGCCGTTCTTCAGCTTATATTGAACGTTTTTCAACCAAAACATGAATTTCTAAAAATGTGTGGCTTAAACGGTTGTTGCATAACACCGTCCAATTGATAATCTACTTCTGGCAAGCAGACATAACCACCACGCTTGATGAGATACTCAACATGCTTTATAGTCTTGTGAGGCATTAAATGTGATTAGTTACAGTTTCTGTTTTGGTGAAAATCTGGGATTCAATTAGCTGACGCTAACTGGATTTGGTGAAACCAGCTTTGGCAACATCCCAGCATGTACCCCAGCATCAGAACTGAGAACTGCAAAAAAGTTTACTGCTGTGGGTGTTTTAAGCTTGGCACGTGATGCAGGATTGAAGAACAGAGCTGCGAACAGCTAACTGAGCTGCAAGGCCAAATCAGACACCTTCTCTGTAGGTCCAGGACCGTTTGCTGAATTGCCAAAGGCTGGAGATTTCCTTAAAGCAGTTCTTTCATGCATGATGCTGGAAGATGATCTGCTTTGCATGCAGGGAAGAAGGAAAACAAGGTTGAGAATACTTGAAAGCTTCCTCTGATAGAAAAGCAATTCTACAGTAGATGACACCTCTTGACTCTTCGTCAATTGCCAGAAATTGAAGAAAATATGTTTGACGCGCGAAGGAGTGAACGAGGTTTATTTAATTTCCTCTTGAATATTTTCTTCATCACAAGACATCTTTACCCCAAAACAGGTATAAATAGGAATGCTAGGAACTTTTTGAAAAAAGTTTTGAGTTTGGACTATGACTTATGGCTTACTGTTGGCTAATATGACGGTGTTCAAATATCGAATTCAAATCATTATCACACACATGTGTGGAAAAGATATGAGAACTCGATACTTGCTTCATAAATATTGTTGTAAAATATGACATCAACACATTATTTGACTCTACATGCACGTATCTTGATGGGTTTCGTCATACATATAAAATAGTTCCCTGCAATCTGACTTCCTTTCAGTATAAAAATGTCTACAGCGTCGTTGTCAGTGTTTTTGGTGCATTAACTTTAGCATTTTTGGGCATATTACTAGAAATGAGGAGCAATTTCAATCAGTCATAAAATCATGGATTGAGTAATGTGATATATAGTAAACGCCGAGATAAACGCCAAATAACTTTCACCCTACGTCATCGTTGCCACCAAGCTCGTTGTTATGAAGTTTGCTGGTGGTCACCAGCAAATCACATAATAACTCGCTTGGTGGCAATTATGACGTGAATCGAAAGTTGTTTGGCATTTGCTGTACCTACCTACTTTGCACACTTTGTTACATCACTACATTTATCTCAATTTCCTTTTTATCCGATCTTCGCAATTGCGAATGTTTTTTACAATTTCCTTTGCCTTCAGTTCTGTTCCAAGGAACAAGAATTAAAATTAGAACCGCAATTTTATAATTATTCTTTAATCGTTTAACAGTCATTAAATAAGATTTACACGAACAGTGCTAACATATTTGGTTGTTCGACCACTATAAAATTTAATTGCCTGATGTGATTTATTCGCATCTATACAGGGTGAGTTTTTTAAAGTATTGCAATGCGATACGGAAAACGACTTCACTTTGGTGAGGTGGTAATTTCACGGTGGGACACATTTTACGATTACACTGGGGTTTCCGTGGTAACAGATGCAGGATAACTGTAATACAGGGATAAATTAATTTTATTTAAAAAAAAATGTTAGCAGACTACATATTCAAAGTAGATTCGTATTTTTAAATAGAATAGCCATCACTCCATATTTGAAATTCGAAAGTTACCCCTCACCCCTCTTAAGAAGGAGCACAGACAAATGTGAAAAATATCGTAAAATGTATCTCTCGTGAAACTTTCACGTCACCAAAATTTAATTAAAAAAATGGAGCCGTTTCCGATACATCGCATTGTAACACTTTAAAAAACTCACCCTGTATTGTGATATCGTCATCATCGGCGATGGGGGTTTTTTAAAATAAATTTGAAGCATGAATATGACATCACTTTTAATTGTTTTGATAATCCAAGTTCCTTATACAACTTCCTGTCACACCTACAAAAATATATCGTTACTCCACTACAAGAAACAATTAAATAAGTTGTGATTGAGACTTCCTGTACGCACTCGACCCCAACAAATTTTCACTGGAAATGGTTTATTTTTAAATTATTTCGTAGCCCTATAATAACAGCATCGCCTTTAGGTTGGGGTTAGTAGATGACTCTAATAGAGGGTCATTGTGTTTTACTAAACGCTTTCAAGGTAATTTTCCAGCGGAATTATAATTTTCATTTTCTATTCATGACAACATTTATTTTCCACTGTGGGTGACTTTTTCAAACTTTTTCCTAATTTGAACCCATCTTCGTCCGTAAAACTCCCTGGAATCTAACACCAGAATAAAATGAAATCACAATCAAAATAAAAATATAAAATTCAAGTAAATGAAAGTAATACTTTTCTTGCGCTGATTCGTTCATTATCACAGATAATTAATGGTAATGAGATGCAAAAACGAAAACATAAAAAATAAAAAGTGGAAAAAAATAGACGACAGATGGACATGTCCTGATATAAGGTACTTTAAAAGATATAACTGACTTCTTAGTCACCCTTTTATGTCGACCCAGACATCTAATTAGAGGACAATCAGTGCTTGGTAATTTGACAGCGGAAACTGGTAATACAACACTCCGTATTCGGCAACGTTGTCAGTGCCCGTGGTAAACTTATTTTATATTTCAATATAATAAATAATTTAAAAAATGACTTACCTTGGTGAAGACTTGGGCATTGAAGGTTACCTTCCGCATGACTTCCTTTTTAATCGGAGGATTATCGTAGAAATTCTGGTCATCTATTCCATAGTCAAATGAGGTGTCGTAGGAGTCTAACTCCATCTTAAAACAAGAAAAACAATTATTGGACAGAGTCGCTTATGAAAAGTTAATTGAAAAAATGCCTTGCTATACAGTTAGAGCAAAGATAAGCTAGATTAAGAATTGAAAAAAAATATATTTTTGGTGCTCTATATCTATACTCTATAGCATCACAATTTGCATCACATACTAATATATTACGTTCACAAGTTGAACTTCTAGATACTCATTAATTTTATGAGTCTAATCCAATTTGACCATCACATTTTGATATCACTCGACTTCCGTTTCAAAGGGGGAGTTTATTTTATTTTAACTTGACTTTGAATTTTCACTTCCCTTTAAAAGGGAAGTAGGTATTTCATGTAATCATGCAAAGATTATTTTTTTTACTTTCTCTAAGCTGTAAAGATTTGTAACATCAGTTTTGAAACACCCTGTACATTGACAGTGATTCTAAGACCTCTAATTTGAAGTCATATTCTTAAAAATGTTGTTTTTTAATAATTTTTCTTTTATTTTTTTGTTATAAACATTTAAGAACTCTAGATTTTTGGCAATTTGCGATAATTATATGGAACAGACAAGGTCAACAACAAACACCTATGCATTTTTTTCTATTGAATTTGTCAATCGCAGCAATTTTTTGAAGACAATCAAAATCACCCAATACGACACTTTGAACTTAAACTCGGTTCAAAGGCTAAATTATAATTTGAGATTTCAAGATTTTTGTCTAAAAATAGAACGGAAAAAAATTGTAATGGAGTGTTGAAAATAAAAAAAATATATTTCATGTGAAGAATATAATTTGCATTCAAAATATGTGGGATAAACCACATTTATAAGAAACCACAAGTATTGTAATTATAAAGATCGTAAAACCTGTAGAATTACTCACTATAGAATCACTTGGGATCATTGTATACAGGGTGAGTCAGAAATAAGTGCGCAGTAGGATAGTTACTATACAGGGTGTATCAAAATACATATGTACATATGTATATGCGCAGGACTTCAGGATGTGATATAAATATGAAAAAAAAGTTTCCATCAACTTACCCTCTAAAATGCACCATTTTCAAGATACAGGGTGTTGAAAAAATTGATTTTAAAATATAAATTCCGCACAACATAGGTTTTCAAAAGTAAAAATGCTTATAAAGGCTGTTTTATACACGATAAATGGTTCCGAAGATATTCGCGAAATGATTTTTTTTTATTGGATATTTGACATATTTTATGAATCCCACTGTAAATAATCGAGGTAAAGTTTGTCGGGTTTATATATACAGGATGACTAAAAAAGAATGTGAATTTGGTTTGTTTTTTACTTTTAAAGATTGGATCATTATGAATGCTCTGGTCAATTTTCAAAAATGTTAAAAATATTTCTTTTGTTTATTTAACGATCCAGCAAGTTTGTAGACGAGTGTGGTTAATTCTATTGAATATTTGACAAAGTGTCATGAATCCCCTTGTATATTATCATGCGAGTGAATATATTTAGCAGGTTTCAATTCAATTCATTATTACAGCTTTGTTAATTTTTTTAGAATGTTGACTATTTTTTAATTGGATGTTTGACATTGATCTTTCATGAATCCCCCTGTGTATAATCGAGGGGATGAAGTTTGACAAGTTTAAATATACGGGGAGACTGAGAAAGGGTGTGACTTTGTTTTTTTTTTTAATTCAGAAGATCGGACATTATGACACATCGGATGATTTTTTTGATTGGATATTTGACATATTGTCATGAATCCCCCTGTATATAATCGAGCAGGTAAATATCGGTAGGTTCATCTATACAAGGTGACTGAAAAAGTTTGCAGCTTTGGTTTGTTTTTTGAATTTTTTGAAAATTGAAACAGCTCTGGTGAAATGTTTCATTGGGTATTTGGCATAGATTCATGAATACCCCTGTATATTATCACGAGGTTGAATTTTGGCAGCTTTATACAGTGTGTCCAAGATAAGGATGTCTATCATGGGGATCTTGGAAACCATAAGAGATACGAAGATGGTTGAATTAGAGAAAAGTTGTACATTTTCAAGCCTAACAATATGCCGTTTAGAAAGTTTTAAAATTCTGAGTAGTTCCGGACATATGCCTAAAAAAGCGAAATTTGCCATTTCGTTTTTATTTTTCTCTGACGTTGCTTAAAGAGATATGGAAAAACTATAAAGACACTTTCTCATAGCCACTTTTTGAGCTCTACAAAACAGCGTTGAGAGATTTTCCGTACAACGTTTCGATTCGGAGATTTGGTTTCCACGATCCCTATGATAGACATCCTTATCTTGGACACACCGTATCTACAGGGTGACTGAAAGGGGTTGGTTTTTTTAAATTTTGATAATCAATACATTATAGCTGATTTGGTGATGTTTTTCAGAATGTTGAATATATTTTTTTTGGTTATTCGACATATTTAATGAATTGCCCTGTATATAATCTAGCGGGTGAAGGTTGGCAGGTTTAGATATACAGGGTGACTAAAAAGAGTTGTAGTTTTTATTTGATTTTTCAATTTGGAAAATTGGTCCATTGAGACAGCTGTGGTGAATTTTTGAAAATGTTGGAAATTTTCTATTAGATACTCGACATAGTGTCATGAATCCTCTTGTATACAATTGAGCGGGTGAGGTTAAGAAGGTTTATATTTTAGAATTGATTAAATTTTATTTAACAAAAAAAAAATAAACCAGGAAAAACCGAATTTGAAAATGTTGACTACATAAAAAGTAGTTCAATAAATTATAGAAATCACCGAACAAATAAAAATGCAGAAAACAGGCAATAGACAAAACTCCTGTGTTTTTGAATTTGTTAGAAGCCAATAAGACTTCTAAGAGTGATATTTAATGGAATCATGTAAGTTTTTGGAAAGGCTAGTTGATTGTAGAGTAAAATTAATGCTTGGAAACATTTTGAGGTTATCTTGCCTGCATTCTTCTTGATTTCATCGACTTTTCTCCAGACTACTTCAAGGAAAATGTTTTCAAGCTATCTAGCATTAATGCTTCATTTGAAAACGACAATAAATGCTTTATGAAATTTTCTAAAGTTATGATACAGATTGTTTCGTTTTTGTTGTGTAAATTCCAAAATCATGATATCTGAGAGTTTGATAGTTTAATAATTGTCGTTTTTAAAAAAATCATTATTGATACTAGAAAGGTTGAAATATGCCTCAAAACAATTCACTTCAAGTAAAGTATGAGAAAAAGCTGATAAAAAGTAGAAAAATATAACCTCAAAATGTTTTCAAACATCAATTATACACTAAAATCAGCATACTTAACTTGTCGGAAACGTTATTTATTTGCTTCTAACAAATTCAAAAATACTCAAGAAACATTTTCCTATGGGATTTCAATTAGGATACGAATTTGTTGGAAAAATATAAGCTCCTCCCACTGTGTGACGTCAGACTTAGCAAGTCTATTCAAGCCGTTATTTTCACAGAGTAACTACTGGTCATTATTTTTATAACCTAACAAATCGGTGAATACGAACAGAATAAATATAAACAAAACCAGGACGTCGAGTTGCCATATCTCAATCATTATTTGTAAAATCGTAGGACTTGATTATTCTACATAAAGTCACCATATTTGTTTAAAAAGACTCCTTAAAATTTTTTACCAGAAAAATAATCTTTATATAGCCATGAAAATTCAATAGTTTTAGGTGAAATGAGAACACCGGGACATTTTAGCATTTTTCCGTTAAGCATCTGTTGAAATCAGCCTTCGTTTGACAGGATGCTAGTCTTTCAAAGTTCTTGGATCGTAAACAAGTTTAAAAACTCAGAATTCAGATGTAAAATGCGCTAAAAATAAAGTAGTCTACAATTTTAATTCCATCGCTTTGAATTTCAAATTGCCGTAACTTGAACTCATACCTATGAATGCTTCAAAACACTGCGCCGTTTAAATTTGTGTATCAGTTCGAAAAAATGGAGATACGGTAAATCAAATAATCAACACAGCCAGATGTGAACTCGCTAAAAGGTACTTTATGATAACATTTTTGTGGTCACTCGCCAAAGATCTCTTATTTAGAGCGTTTCTAGAGAGGTTGTAGCTTGTAGGGATATTTTAACTTCGTACTTCTTGTGCCCTTATATGATGAAATTTGATACGAAATCTTATGGGTGGCTAACAGGTGGTCTGCAGACCGGCTGTGTAGAATTTATTTACGCTGTTATACCAAACTCCTACGCCCTTACACTGGGCTTCATTGGCGTAGGATAATATATTATTATTTAGTAATAAAGTATGTAATAACCATTAATCTTTTCATTACTAATCAATTATTTTCACGATATCTGTCAAACAGTTGGAGGTTTTGATTGAGTTGACAAAACAGAAAAATAATAATTTTCGGCGCATATCAACGTATAAATAACGAATGTTGACACCTGTTATGTATGCAAATCTACCGACACTTGCCAAACAGTTCACTAAACCCATCCACACTGTGCGTTGTACGGGTAACTGTTCGCCAACTATCACATGACCGACAAGGCCTTTATTATTTATGCGGACCATACACAGTCAAATTTATTTGCAATCTAGTCATATTATTTGAACGTGTGTGACATTCGAAGTACAGTTTTCAATGTTTTCAAATTGCAAATAATATGTGTAAAGTAATATGAACATGACACACGCAATAAACATAGGTTAGTTCCAATTTTCTGGAGACTGAGAAGGTGTCGGGATGGCCCAGGGTACTGGTCCATTAAATGTTTCAATAAATTACCAAACAATATTTGTCACATTCTGACGATTGTAAACCTCTTTTTTTTTGGTACTAACTTGAATAAATTTGAATTTGAATTTGAATTTGAATGTTTTTGAACGAAAGATGGCTTACTTGGGACTTGGGATTTGGAGATTTTTATTTTTTTTTCAGCCTCCACAGCTCAATATTAATAATTTTCGCAAAAAAATCGTTCTGTTTTTTTTCAAATGGGCGGAAAAAAATCATCCTAAGAGAAATTAAGCGCCATGAATACCTGTGTGTGGAATGATAAAGTTGAAAATTTCCTATGAAATGACGCCAGATTAATCAAAAACTATTTCTTAATTTTTTTGACTTGCCAAGAAGTCATCGCCGGTATAAAAAATCTGGTAGAAACTACCAGAGTAACATTATTTATCCATCTTGCAACTAAATCTGACCAGAGTGTCCATTACTTACTTACTGAAGTTGTGAGGCGACGTCGGCTTCACGTGTCTATTGAACAACGTCGCGAACGTCGCGAATAACGACGAAATCCCGACGCTCAGCCGACGTCGGAGACCCTCTATAGATTGATGTATAATTTACTGGACTACGTCAACAACCAACCAACGTCGTGTATGACGAGTATGCATGACGACGTGATTTCTAGGACAAACGTTCTTTATTTTAAATTCGTTGGTGTAAAATAACCATAAACAGCCGGGATAACGTCAGTGCTGTGGTTATTCTGGAGTTGTTCATGTAAACTCTACGTCTTAGTATTTTTTTTATATAGACAATACACAAAATCAGCCAGTCAACAACTAAGAAAACTACATGCTGCTGATCATACATTTGAAAAATACATATACAGGGTGTTTATTAATTGAATGCCGATACTTGAGGGTGATAATCCTTGGATGATTTCAAGACAAAAAGTTCATATGAACATAGGTCCGCAAGAGCTTAATTTTCAAGATACAGGGTGTTGAAATATTGAAAAATAAATGATTTTCTTATAATTACTTTGATACTATTCCAGATATCTTTATGAAATTTGGTACACGTCTTCTAGGCTGCAATATGCATTTTGTGATGTACAAACAATTTCATTATTTTTACCAGTGGCGTCCGTACGGGCTTTGCACTCACTATTTTTGGAGAAAAAACTTGTACGCCACTGCTTCCTTCCAAAATAAAAATCATTTTTTAAATCTCTATTTATTTCTGAGCCAATTTGTTCTCTTGATTTTTTTCCATCCGGCGCATGGTTTTCGTTTAAAAAAATAAAATCTACTTAATTGCATTGACACCCTGCTGTGTCATCCAATATTTTTAAATCAGTGGCGCCCTCTCTAACATCCCCATGCATTTTGATGCATAGTGTACCAAATTTCAAAAAGATATCTGGAATAGTAACAAAGTGACGATTTTTTTTTTTTTTAAATTTCAACACCCTGTATCTTGAAATCTATGCTCTTGCGGACCTATGTCCATATGAACTTTTTGTCTTAAAATCATCCAAGGATTATCACCTTTGAGTATCGGCATTCAATTAATAAACACCCTGTATATACCGAATGATAACTATAATAATCCTAGCTCATAATTAAATAGGTATAGCAAAACAAATTTGGTGAACCAAAGAAAATCATTCTATTTAACCGAGACATAAGGAATTAAGGAAAATACCAGTCTGTTTAGTGGACTGGAGCCATTAATGCCATGTGAGAAAAACTTAAAAAAAAAACATCACATCATTCATGAAATAAACTATTTATCATAATAAACCCTCTAACCTCTAATTCAACACGGATAAAATAAATAATCATGTGAACTCAACGACCCCAGGTAGAAAGTAGTCGAAATTGGTGTATATTTAGAAAATTTTGTACACCAACCCAGAATTATGGAACAGTGGGCGATTTTTTAGGATCATGGATCAAGATTCACTTTTACTGATCGACTTTGTTGTAGGAAAAGCTTGCAGAGTATAAATAGACAATATGGAAGTGATCGTTCACTTCACTCAATAAAAGCCTAGAATCGCTTAGAGATAGAAGAGAACACAACAGCCGACAAGTGACAAAGTATAGAGCCGCGCAATAAAAGTACCCATAAAGGTGCCTGGCTCAGAATTATTTCAAGTTTGAATAGCTCAGATACTCCAAGGAGACAATCGGAAACCACTGCATAAAGGAAAATAATAGGAGAAGTACCGCTGCTGCCACCTAAAGAAACATCTGCACCATAAATCCGAGTGCAAATCGGGCTTAAATGTTGTGGGGCTGGACATATACAACATGTGTGCAAAAAATCATTATTATTTACGGTCACGTTTTTCCATAACATTCGGATGCATTTGAAATACAACTAGTACATTTGAAAATAATACTTACTCGTAATAAAAATAATTGATTTAAAATTTATTTTTGTCAAAAATTTAATATGCATTTTATTTACATGAATGGTAGTGTATACCTACAGATTTTGAAGCTTAAAGAAGTTTCTTCAAAAATGTTGGGTACTTATTCATCTATGTATTTAATCTCAACATACACTCTGATATCATGTTACAAATATAATAAATTATTAATCATATCACCAGCAGTTTATTCTGATCAGATAGAGGATGCCAATTACAGCATAGTGTGGTATTTCATTGTTGCTTATCTGCGTTGAATGATATTAAATAGATATATGATCTATTATATTTTATATTTTATATCTAAAATTGACAACAAACTACAGACTTTATTTTTTCTGAATATAATCTTATCTCAAACATTTCGAATATTGTTGATGAAATTACATGTGAATATCACCTCTACAACCGTCATATTTCACTCCAGGTACAAAAAACAGAACGATCTATTATCTTGTTTTGTTTCTTGCAAATGTATGGCCTTTTTTTTAACACAACGAGCCAAATTTCCGATATAATCAACATCCAGTTCCACAACCACGAAAGCAATAATAATAATATGTAGGTATAATAATCAACTAGCGAATAATGATGGCTATTACTCATAAGAATGAAATTGTACCACGAGTCGCATACGAGTAGAAATAAGAAAGTTTAGTAAACATAGACCCACTGATTAAAAATGCATTAGATATACATCCCTCTTAGATCCTTGATAGCAAAATTTTCAAATTTAATCTCGAATAGAACCTACATTTGCAAAAATAACCTCACTAAATCATGGATTTTTCAAATCCAAACCTACATTATTCCAATTTAAACAAAATCCGTTAAAAGATTACGACATTATGCTAACATAACCTCACCAAATAGAAACCTTATCCAAATACAACGTATATTTTAAATTTAAACAGAATTTATTGAGAAATAGCGAAATGTTGAAAACAAAACCTCACTAAATAAAAAATGCATCAACTAACTACAAAACCGTCAACCTTCATACCAAATTTCAACAAAATCTCTTGAAAAATTGGTATCTGGTATCTGTAAACTTTTTTTCCAATATTTTTAAAATATTATTATTAATAATTAGGGCTGTACACCCATACCTACCAATCCAAGAGGCAAAATGGATTGTAATAATTATGCGGGAACCTTTCTGATTAACAGTCAAAAATGTGATCGTATCTGTTATCTAAAGTAGATGATAAGAATAACGTTATTCATACTGATAAAATCGAAACAAAAATGTTGTTAGTACCTATTATTACATTACTGCACTTTGCAAGCGAATTGTGGAAAATAACGCACGAGTGCCATACAATGTTTTATCCAACAAATGGAGGAAATCGTTTTTTATGAGATAATTTATTAAATAAGTTTCAGAGTCAGAATGACTAGACAGTGACATGTTTACATTTTGGTCAAAATAGGTTATTGTTTGTTTGGTTGCCACGGGAACGTGATAGGTTGTTTGTTTGTTCGCCACGGAAACGTGAGATGTGATCAATAACTCACTAGTGATCAGTGAGTTATTGATAATAACACACCAGTGAGTGATTTGACACTTTACTTGTTCAAAATGACAACAATAATGACACATATAGCTATCATGCGTTAGATAAAGTGTATTTATTATTTAATAACTCAAGTTTTTTCTGTAAATGATTTCGAAGATTGTCTAAACATATTGAATATTGTTTTCAGGTCGAGGCACATACATTCGTTTTGAAAACATTCAAACAAAGAAACCCAAGAGGTCAAGCCAGATTCAATAGAAACAATGTAATACATGCTCCGCGACGATTACTGTTTATCTCGATACAAAATGTCAAATATCCGAGTATCCGAGAGGCTGAGGAGTTGAAGAACATGAACCCACTGTTGATAAGCGAGATTTCATGGAAATGTGCAATGTGCACCAAAGATAACACACTGTCGGTTCATATATCACGTGTATTATATTCGTGAGAAGTCATTTTATGAATACAAGTTCTTTTATTAGTCATCAAAAATCTTATATGGATTGACATGGGAAAAAATCTGATGTTGATAGGAAAATCACTTTGGTTTCTTGAATAATGCGAAAAAATGAGTTTTTCTGCTTAAAAATTGAAAAAGACAAGTTCCAATAAACATGAGCTAGAGCTACAGGGTGTCAAAGTTTTATTTTTGTTTTTTCCTAAATAATATTGAGATGAGAGTTTTTTTACATCACTGAAAAATATGAAGGATTGATATGAAATGTTTTATGACAAAATATGCAATTATTCCAGACTCACTCTGTATCAAAGCAATATTACATAAAGTTAATGGTTGATAGTATGAATATAGGTTAGGTCAGTGTCAGTATACATACAGTATACGCATACCAGGATGGGTATTCTTGAATTTGAGGGAGAGGAGTGTTCCCCAAGGAGTCGTCGTGCCGGGGAATCGCGACCAATCGGGGGACAGCGATGCCGGTTGGCCCAACCAATGAAATTCAGGAAATCTTGACGTAAACCGATAACCTCAATTTATTAATTTTTGGTTTTTGTTTGTGTAGTGATTGGTTTATATTTCTTAATCAACGCTGAAATATTAATCAAAGATGCCGGCGAGTCTGGTACATAAGTATTAGGTCTCCTCGAATTTGAACTTTTTTTTATAGAATCGATAGACAATAAGATATAACAGGGATTTGAACCAAAATATTCATGGAATATGAGATTTTGAAAAAAAAAAAACAAAAGTCTATAGACTCGCTGTTTTTTCAATAAAAAAACTCCTTGAAAGTAATATTTGATTGTTACAAAAATATCATGGTGCCAAGATGTCACATTTGGAAAAAAAAGAGATTTTTGTGAAACAAAAATTAACTCAATCTATACCATAATATGATACACAGAGATGATGTCGAACGATTCCATCTAAATAACTGAAAAAAAAACTCGAAATCTTCCGAGGTTTTATGAAACAAACTGATGAACTCGGATGAAGATCTTTTCCAGCAAATGATCAATAAATTATGTTTGATTTTTGATTAAATACAATTATTCATTTCCACTTAAAAGATATGATATTCAAGAGTAGCCCCGTGACAGCCACTTGATCAAAACAAGAGATATTTCATTCAATTAATATTAATGAGTAATCAACTTCACACACAGTAGAAAATTTCACATCTTGTGCAGCGGCTTTAAATTTATATCGAGTTTGTTTGACATTGAAGAAAAAATAAAAAAAATCAGAAACTTAATACGGGGTGGTTTTGCTTATTTCCCTAGGTCCTAGACACATCCTTAACATATTTCCATTTCCAAATCACCCTGTATATTTAATCAAGTTTTAAATATAATTAAAAAAAAACGAACTATCAACCTTGGTAAACTACACATAATTAAAAAACTGTATAATTTCTGGATTGAAATTCAATGTGGTTAACCAACTTTTTTCTTTGGCGTAATGTGACCTTATCTATGTTATCTATGAAGCCCTGCAAATATGGAAGCAAAAACATTGAAAAATGTCAAATGTCCTTTCATTTGACAGTTGCTACATGAGCAAAAACTCATATTTGAAATCATTTGCTTGAAAAACTTCAAATTCAAAATAAGCTAAATCTGAATCTATTGGTTTATCAGCGAATATTGATGTAGATTTGTTTCTAATAAATTTGGATTTTCAGAGAAAAAACGAAGATAAAGATACGTATTTACTTTTCTGAAAGCCAGCATCAAACACTTTTTTATCTGATTAAAAATAATCTCATCAAGTATATAGTAATTGATCTTTGCCTGCTTTTCCCAAAAAAATAGTTTTCCACATTCTAGAAAATCGTTGCCCTTTTAGAAAATATGTTGAATCAATTTTGAGGTCTCTATCTCTATTCTACTACAATTTGACAATTTTGATTTTTTTTTCTAAAACGGTGAAAACTGATTTATTCTAGAGAAAAAAAATCAAATTTCTCAAAGTTGGTTCAAGATATTTTCTGAAAAACAAAAAAAAAACGATTTTCTGAAATGCAGAAAGCTATTTCTTTTGGAAAATGCAAAAAACAATCATTTTTAATTAGATAATGAATTTTTTTTACCAATCTTAAAAATCTCTTTGAAATTAGGTGTTTTTGTTCTATAAAAACTCCCATAAGGCTTAAAAAAAAAATGAAAACTTCAAAAATAAAAGTTTTCCGGGACCATTCTGTCTTTAATATACAGAGTATCCACGAACAACTCCTTCAACATGAGAAAGCGTGATTCTACATGAGAGAACAAGTTTTTTTTATATGAACTTGGGGCGTTGAAATTGAGATTTAATTTTTTCATTAAAATTCAAACAAAATGATGTTTGCACAAAACTTGGTAAGTGGAGGGTCTCTGGTCTGGTGTGAGAAATCATAATTTGGTGTTGACTATTGTATACTTAGCTGTGAGAGGGCGCTACGTAAGCTATATTTAACTCACTTATTTAGCCTTATATTTTTCGACAGCAAACTTCTGGGATTTTTATCCAATAAATCTTATTCTTACAATTTTTTTTAGCGAAAAAGGTATTTTTTATCAACAACGTTTTCGAAAAATTGGCACATTTCTGCATCGTTAGTAGTTGGGGATCGTACCTCATATAACTCTTTTGTTTCTTGATATTTTTTCCTATCTCTCTTCATTTTCGAGGAAAAAAATCCAAATCACTTTCATTGCATGTTAAAATAAAATGGTTTTTATTTTTTTTCTCGAAAATTAAGAAAGATACCTACGAAAAAATATCACGAGACAAAAAAGGTTGTATTCTTATCTGCTTCAACTGAAAAAATATATCAAATTCTCATCAAAAGTCAGTGGCGCACTTTTTTCGTCAATATTATTGGTGAATATGTCCCTCGGGACGCCGCTGGAACTCATCATAATTACCATCTAGTTAGTGCTAATCGAGGTGCTTATCTAGCATGAAAAACTGCCAATAATCAACAAAACCGGCAAAAGGATCTTTGAGATATACAGGGCTTTTCACTTAAAACTCCCCACGTCAATATCTCGGAAACGAATAGGAATATTTGATTTCTGTAAAAAGTAGTCAATGTATGGGGTCGAGTAGTTATTTTTCACAGTCAAAAAAATTCGACGCCTACCAAGAGTAAAGCGTCGCGACGCATCGAAAATATTAATCGATTGCAGGGACTGTGAAATTACGCGCATGCTAAAGTACATGTTATTTATAAACTTTTTTGTTATTCAGTCGAACTCATTTATTCTACACAGTTTTGAGATATACAGTGTGTCCAAGATAAGGATGTCTATCATGGGGATCTTGAAAACCGTGAGAGATACAAGGTCGATTGAATGGAGGCAAAGTTGCGTATTTTGATGCTTAACAAAATGCCGTTTTAAAAGCCAAGAAATTCCGACTAAGTCCGAAATTATCCGAAAAAAACCTACATTTTTCAAAATTGTTTTCATTTTTTTTTGACCACATTTGAAGAGATATTTTGAAATGAATGGAACTTCTTCATTGCCACTTTTTGCCCTTTACAAGATACCTTTATTAAATTGAAGAACTGACGTTTCGTCTATGAGCAGCCATCATCAACTTTGTTTTTTTAAATACGGTCCTGGATTTTTTATGACGGATTTTGAGGGCCTCTCATGTTCCTAAATCAACAATGTATCGCAATTATTCAAAAAAATTATGTTGATGGATTTTTCCATAAGAAATCATGTGTTAGAGAGAGACAAAAAATACATTTTTAATAGGATTAAAAACAACCACCTCTTTTTTGATTAGTGCGATACCTCGTTGGTTTAGGAACATAAGAGGCTCTTAAAATCCGTAATAAAAATCCAGGACCGTATTTAAAAAAACAAAGTTGATGATGGCTGCTCATAGACGAAACGTCAGTTCTTCAATTTAATAAGGGTATCTTGTAAAGAGCAAAAAGTGGCAATGAAGAAGTTCCATTCATTTCAAAATATCTCTTCAAATGTGGTAAAAAAAAAATGAAAACAATTTTGAAAAATTTAGGTTTTTTTCGGATAATTTCGGACTTAGTCGGAATTTCTTGGCTTTTAAAACGGCATTTTGTTAAGCATCAAAATACACAACTTTGCCTCCATTTAACCGACCTTGTATCTCTCACGGTTTTCAAGATCCCCATGATAGACATCCTTATCTTGGACACACTGTATATCTCAAAACTGTGTAGAATAAATGAGTTCGACTGAATAACAAAAAAGTTTATAAATAACATGTACTTTAGCATGCGCGTAATTTCACAGTCCCTGCAATCGATTAATATTTTCGATGCGTCGCGACGCTTTACTCTTGGTAGGCGTCGAATTTTTTTAACTGTGAAAAATAACTACTCGACCCCATACATTGACTACTTTTTACAAAAATGAAATATTCCTATTCGTTTCCGAGATATTGACGTGGAGAGTTTTAAGTGAAAAGCCCTGTATAATAAATTCGATTTTTTTCCAAACCTTCAACACCCTCAACAACACCCTGTATCTCAAAAACCAGACTATTTAGGACACATGTTTATTAGACCTTTTCTACTTAAATTTGGTTCGGGAATGCGTCTTCGGAATTACGGCCTATCATTTAGTAACACCCTGTATACCGAACGGAATCTTGTCACTCGATTTTGAACCACTTCGAATGCCCAGATTGATTCAAAACTTTGTACACTCATCAAGAACCGATGATAAAACAATAATTTCAATTAAAAAAGAACTAAAAAGTAATCAATACATTTTAATTAAAGAAAATAATGTTTTTTTTGAATTAACTGACTTTTGACTTGTCAAGATGAAATTTATTGAATGAAAATTTATTTTTAGGTATATGCTTAAACCTTAACTGCCCGTCTGATATACAACGTTGCCAAGGTGATTTAATTTTCTTTTCAAGAGGCTAAGAAAATTATATGAAAAAAAAAACTAAAAAACATGCTTTCGAACTAAAAGTGCTTGTATGTAAATTTGTTTGTAACGGAATCTTGGAACTCGATTTTCATCCACTTCAGATGCCCAAATTGTTACAGTATTAGAAATGTTTAACCTACTTTTTCGTGGCTGTACAACCCAAATTGTCCCAAAAAATAATGAATTTGACACCAAGTGATAAAAGTAGACATAAAGGATAGAATGATATAACTGCATACAGTAGCATACATAGTTTACAAAGTACTTAGCGTTAATCTCGGCGTTAATTACTTCCGCAGCCCAAATGCCTATTCACATTTTCAATTAATGTTCTGTTAAATTAAGATCTGTCCTGCTTTTGAGAGCTTAATTCAAACGCATCACATTTACTGACAATAATAACTGAACATTATTTTAGAATATAATTTAATAATAATATTTGCGTTATTGAGTCATGATACAAGTAAACGATTGTTTATTCTTTGAAAATTGACGATTCTATGACCAATCGAGTGACACACACTACATAGTATATCAATAAGAATATTGAAATTCAGGTACAAAACCATAAAACCCACGATTTTTATACTGACGTCGGTCTCCACATATTATAATCATGGTTATAGTTACGGCCCAGTTACTGTATTACACCTTGAATATAATATATGACAATATTTCAATAAAAACTTCACAAAATATTTGTACTTCTAGGCGCCACACCGGTAGTATAATATTGTCGGATAAAAGAAACCAGGTAGACGTTCTTTTCTAGGTTTAGCGACTCAGTGGGAGGGCACAGTGATGAAAATTACCTAAACATAATTCAACTGTGTAAGAGACAATCTATTTTTGTTGATATACATGCGTTCGTTTTTCTTGAAATTAATTTTCACTACATTTACTTCACATACAATGGCTAATGAGTCTAGACGCCATTAAAGTTATTTAAAAGAAAATGTTTTTTTTTTTGAAAAATGATGTAAGTAGGTGCTGTTGTTTTTGTAGTTATTATCAACATGATCGGTAATCTGATATATTATTATATTGTTCTTTTCAATCATTTTGTCAATCATTCGATCATATAACGGTGTCAATAAACAAATAAATCATAAAATTATTCCGTAAATCTTGAATCATATCTTGCCATTCTAAATCAGCGATAGCGATAATGCGTAATATACAGAACCACAATTTCGTTTTTGAAATACATAGTCCTGATTGGTTTTTGTTAATTTTGACACACATTTTGAAAACTACGAAAGGCAAGGGAGTCAAATTTCAGAAAATCATATTAGGGCATTTTATGGAAACACAATCATCAAATTTTCAATCCTCTAATCTGCAGGGCGTCCGCATAAAATAGTACATATCAGGTTTGATAAAAATCGTTAATTATACCCCATTGTCGCACCACCCTGTATTAGGTGTCGACGATTTTTTGTTCAAAACACCCATTCAAAGATTTTATTAACATCTCTATTGTAAATTGAAGTGTAAGAATTAATAAACAATTTAACAACAAGAAATAACCTACAAAGGAATTATTTTTTTTTAAATGCGTGTTTTTAGAGATGCTGATTCCGTTGTCAATTTTTTTTCTAAGAATGCACTGATATCATTTTCTGGAATTTGACCCCCTTTCAACCTTTACCATTATTCATAAGTAGCCCCTGGAACCAATTTGGCATTTGCTCAAAAAGTGCTTGTCGAGACCTATGAAACAAAAAAAAAATGGAAATCGGTCAGTGTCGCTTCAAAAAAAATATTTTATGGAAGATTGGTGGTGGTTTCCATATGGTTCCTCTGTTGGTACTTGTAAAGTACATAGAATGTAATTTGTGAGGAATTTAGTTAGGAACCCATTGGTGCTAGATTCTAGTCAATAACTCGTTTGGCTCCCGCAATATCAGAATAAACATGACGCAGTGTAACTTGAAAAAAATATATTTCATGGATTTTTGGTGTTTAGAGTACACCTCTGGGATTTTACGCATCCATTAGACAGCCACGGGGACTCGGACAGACATAATAGTTATTTTCCTAACAAGTTCGCAAAGTGATGCTTTCCCGCACGCAAAAGCAGTTAGACGAACGACGCGAAGCGGAGTTCGGATCTGCTTTAAGGGCGGGAAAGACACTTTGCGAACTTGTTAGGAACAATATTTTTTCTACGAGCGTTCACAGATTAGACACGAAAACTTTAGATAATATATTATTTGAACACACTTAAAAACATAGAACTTGAGAATCATGATTATTTATGCTTAACAATATATTTATATTGAAAGATCAGTTTGTGGCGGCAGCTGGAAATTGGATAATATGGGTTTAATCAAAATCATAATTGATTTATTTTATATTTGAAATGCAATTGCATGTCCGATCACTGTTCATAAAATTTCCTCTTTTGTCGCCTTATTCCCTGCTATTGGCAACACTGTTTTGATTTGACATGACAATCTAGACAGCTGCAGTCAGTCTTCGTTTAATCGTTTATACTTTTATAAATTTGATTGTCCGTTTTTCGTTTGTTTGTATCATAGAAATATGGAGGACTGTAACTAGGAGAGTAATCGAAATGCATAAAAGTGGTCCAGGTTTCAAATCGTAATTCAGGTTCAATTGTTACTCCCAGATGGCGAAGAGTCGTTAGTGATTTGATGTCAAACAAAAATGTCACCTAGGCAACATAATTGAAACAACGTTACGAATACTCTATCAGAATGCAACAATTTTTATTAGCTAGGTTGCATCAAAACTCTCACTATTTGATGATAAAAGGTATCATAAATATATTATTTGTTATACATAATTCTGAAATTTCTAGAATTTTCATATTTTTTTGTTTGATTGCATCAATTGATAGAGTAACTGAGTGACCTCATATCCTTCATTGACAACAGTCATCATTGAACAAACCATGGGCTTGAAACACGATGCTGCGACGATTCAGCCTCAATTTTTTGCCTTATAGAGAATGCACTGCATGTGGAATATGGAGTGGAAATTTGGAAAAAATTAATGAAAATGTGATAAAAGTATCTTGACAAATTATTGACAAGCAATAAACGTTACCATGACAATGAATAAATAAAAGCCCTACTAGCAACAGCGCCCTCGAATGAACTAACGAAAAAGAGGGACAAAATTTCAGGAATATTCGTATAACGATTCGTCTCCTTGTTATAGTCCTCCATACATAGAAATAACACTTATTTCTATGGTTTGTATACATGATCAGGTTTTTTTGATGCCAGTATTCAGCTCAGATCTTTCGAATATATCCGATAAACACAGTAGTTTGAACCAAAATCAAGCAAGAACAACTCACAAATGCCGATTGAAAGTCGTCATTATCAATGTTTGTTTACGTTACTGGCGAATGCGTTTTTAACGCAAAAAAAGAATTGTGTGTTTCATTTTGATTTTGACTGAAAAGGGAAAAGTAACAAGAACATTATTTTGTGAATTACAAAGTGCATAATCTACAGTTTGGTTGGTATGGAAACGAAGTTTAAAACAACAAATTGGTAGGTAGTTATTTGACATTTGAGTGCGGGAAAAATTTTTCCCGCACTAGTGCGGGAAAAGGTTACTTTGCACACGCAAATGAGTGTGCGAAGTGGCTACTTTGCGCACGCTCATAGAAAAAATATATTTTTTTGAGCAATCAATGGCACCATCACATAACAACGCGCTTGGTGGCATTGATGACGAGAATCAAAAATTGTTTGGCGTTTACTTTAGTATCAATTTTTGTGGGTTAATTTTGTTTACATTTTGACTTGAAAGAATCGACATAATTTTCAGTTCGACGTTATCCTCGGGACATTAAAGCTTGATCGTCCACTTTTCCAAAAAAGGACAATTTGCACATTTTTTGGAAATATGAAATATATATGGATTCAAGTATGGATTAGAAAGTACCAGGGAAAGTACTGATGCCATTGATGTTCAAATAATCAACCTACGACCTCTAATATTGTAGTAATCACCGATTAAAGAGCGCCAATCAACATCCACTACGTCACAGAATATATTATCCATCTCCGTCTGGCGTATTGGATCTTTCTCGGGATTGGAATTTGGCTCCGACCCGTTTTCGATCATACAGTGAAATTTGTGTTTTCTTTTTTTTGCTGATTACTTTCTTATATTGTCTAGAATACGTAGGTATATAAAATTTCGAGTCATTTGAAAATGTTTGCAAATTGTCCTATGCAGTAACGTGCAGGATCTAGTTTTATAGCTCTGGCAATGATCTAAGTTTGGTCAAAACGTCGACATTTAACCATATTATATGTATTTGATTCTCAAAGATCGTTTGTTTAGGCAGAAACAAATCAAAATAAACAAATAATGATAAAATTCAAAAAAAAAAGACAAATGCACTTTTCCGAGCACTTTTCTCAATAATGGTACGAACGAGAAGAGTACCTTTTGTCCCTCCTGTATTACCCACATACCCACCCATGAAGTCAATCAAATAATAAGTTTCTGTTCATTAAATAGAGCGTCTAGAGAAAATTTATGTAACTCTACCACAGGTCCTTTCTTGAAAGAAGTAATAATAATGTAGGTCGAATAAAAAAGTGTATTTCTTTGAAGTTTCAAAGACCTTGAAACCTTGCTTTTTTTTAATATTTTGAATTTTTGTTCTATCTTAGGAGAAATATTAAAATTTACCCTAGGACATGTTCTCATAACTTACTAATGTGAACAATGGGGGTAACGCTTTAATTTTTTTAAGCAGTGTTTTGTTTCATTGAAGAATTTTTGCTCGAATTTTTGCTACAAATGGACAATAATTTATTGTATAACCTAATCCTACAATGAATGGAAATGTAATGAAAATTGCACGAAAGTGTCAAGATATCACATTCCAAACATATAACTCATATAAATCAAGCGCGATAAGCTATCCAATAGCATTGCTGATTAAATATAAGACGTAAACGATATTATAAATAATGAAAATATTATCCATGATAACAGTGAGTAATGGTCCATACCTACTTGTAATCCTTGACCTGCAAGCAGCTGCAATAATCTATGAAGAATGATTTGGCAAACAATGGCGCAATTGGAATTGAAAAAAAACTCAATCTGGACCACTGTTCATGAGTTGATATAGAAAAGATCCATTAGGAAACGACTTCACACACATTAGAAACACGTTTGAAGATCCAAATCTCGCTAACTATACGTGAATTTCTTGCTTTATTGCCTTTATGTACCTACCTTTATTTTATAAACGCGAATACAGGGTGTCATTGAAATGGTGTAAAAAAAACTGCTCCGAGTACTACTCCTAAAAATTGTAATAAAAGTTCTTATAAGGCAAAAAGGGGCACTGAAAGAGTGAATTTTCAAATTGTAGGCTTTAAAATGAGATAAAATTTCGAAAATAAAATCTCGGGTAAAATCTCTGCCATAAATTTTGACCCTTATTCAAATGATGATACTGAAAAATTATTTGAGAAAATCGGAAAGGGTAGTTTTTTGGGGGTTGTTTGTTTTTGAAGTTATTTTTTTGCAGCGTGGTTTCATTTTTTTGAAAACTGGATACTTTTTCCCTTGCTTGTTGCACATCAGCACATCGCCAAAAGCTTTGCCAAAAGCGATGGTTCTCGAGAAAATGGAAGGCAAAGAGTTTGCTCTGATGGGTTGCTAAGGTTAATCAACATAAACTTATGAAAGTTATGGCGTTTTACTATGCATTTTCCGCCCTATTACTTATAGGAGCTTTTTTCACTATTTTTAAGAGTACTATCACACTATCACCCCCCAAATTTTTTTACTCCTCATTTCAATGAAACCCTGTATGCTAGTTCAAGGTAGAGTACCAATAATATTTAATATTAATAATTGTGTACCCTCGTCCGTAACAAAGTATTTTTATGCAGGTGAAATTTGACATTTACGATGGACCTAAATTGAAAGGTACCGCTTGTGTCCGAACTGGGTCAGAGACTCCTGGAAATTAAACCAAACTAGGATTATTACGATTATCATTTATCAGGTTTTTTGTTTGATAAACTCTCAAAAACCACCTCCAACACTTTTATTCTGTATTTATTTTCTCAAAAAAAAAACTGTTCAATGATGTTTAAGAAGCTTTTAATTGGATTGAAATAGTTTCCTGTTTTTTAAACAAATTTTCAACAACCAAAAGTCAATTTCAATATTCGTAACTATTGAAAAATATCCATATGGGTCGATGAAGATATTGAAAAATTTTGCTTCAAAGACGCATTTTCAACTGAAGACGTTATACAAAAAGTTTTATTGCATTTTAAACCGGTTTCAAGATCCCAAAATTCAATTTTGAACTGTATTTATAGAAAAAAATCTAAAAAAAGGTTGAATGACTTAAAAAGGCATTATTTAATTGCAAGTTTAATTGTATAAAAATAGTTTCATGTTCTTAAGCAAATTTGCAACAACAAAAAACAAAAAGTAAGCCAAAAAGTCGATTCTGGAAACTAATCAAAATCTCCATAAAAGATTCAAGAACTTAAAAAGCCTTTAAAAGCATTGAACTGAATTAAAATAAGTTTTCGAATTTCAGAAAAAGACTCAAAAAAGTCAACTAGAGACGTTCAAAAAAATCGAGAAAAAAATGTAAGAAGTTCTCCAGTCATGAAACCGGTCTTAACATCTCCAAAAAATTAAAATTCATGAAAAAAATACAGTTACATGAATTTAAAAGTTTTTTAAGAGGCGTTTTTTTTCAATTTCAAGAGGTGACTTTTTTCCACATTTCTTAGGAATAATTTTATCATTGTAAGGGTAATTTATTTTCCACTCTTTCATTTTGTGCATTTTGTTCTTCGTTTTTTTTCAAACTGCTTATTTATTTACGCTTTTCAAAATAGCTTTATATCTGTAGAGAATTGATTGATATTTTCAGGATTATTTTTTCTATTTACTTTTTTTATTTCTTTCAATAAAATACATCAATTTGTGATCTATTTTTGCACCTTATTTATGGCTTTTTCGTCGATGTTTCCCTCTATAGGTCCGCAAGAGCCTAATTTTCAAGATACAGCGAGTGTTGAAATTTAAAAAAATAACTATTTTTTTATAATAAAATTCGAGATAAAATTACTTTGATACTATTCCACATATCTTTATAAAATTTGGTACACGTCTTCTATGCATCAATACGAATTTTGTGATGTACACACACATTTTTCAAAAGAAAACGAGTTCGTTCTCTTGATTCTCGTTCGTCCGGCACATGGTTTTCGCTTAAAAAAATAAAATCTTCTTAATTTAATTGACATCCTGCTGTGTCATTTAATATTTTTAAATCAGTGGCGCCCTCTCTAAAATTCCCTTTAATATTTTTAAATGAAAAATTAAGAATTAATGATTTTTTTCAAAACGAAAACTACTTTCTTTATCCCCTGTTATTTTTTAATGACCTTGAATTTTGACATTCTCTATCATAAAAATTAGGCTTTTGCGGATCTATTTATGTCCATATCGAGGTCCATATGAAGGATTATCCGAGGGATTATCGGCACTCAATTAATAAACACCCTGTATATACCTAAACAAGAATCCTGGTACACAACTAATAGACCCACAGCATTACGAGACACTTCTTGATTTTCGTTCGTTCCTCCCGACTCACCCTGTATTATAAGTTTTGTTTTGTTTCCAACCTCGTTTCTACATGACGATTAAGTTGATGTTTTCGTTTATACGTACGTCAGTTGGTATTGTTCTCAAAATTTGTTGGTTTTTAGCGAGTTTTTTAGTTTTTGTGGGAATCGAGGTGGGAATTTTCCACGGAATTTTCAATAATTTTCATCATTTTTTTTGTCATGTTTTAGCTTGTTCTTCTTCTCTTATAGGTACAGAGTTGGCCAAAATTTCGAATGAACTTGGTGTTATACAAGGTAGAACCAAAACTTTTATATCACCCTACATTTTTGAACATTTTGTACATAGATTTTGGTCACTTGTAGCTTTGTAGTTATTCTTTTGTTAAAAATATCATTTCTTTCAAATGTAGTATTTTGGATGATTTCATGAAGGGTTATTGTTCGATCTAAACGTTTTAATTATCTTTTGTTTTGTCATTAAGATTGCAATAGTGTCATGAGAATCAATCAAGTATATTTAAATACATAAATAGTACCCCCAGTACCCCGGTTCCTTGAATAAAAATAGTCTTCAAGAATATTTTTCTGATGAGTCAAATGGAAACAGATACACTTTTGAACGAAAAAATAGTTCGGGTCCTAGAGATCGAGCAGGTAGAAAATCAGGTTCTTACATAAATCCTACGTAGGTATCGACGTGATCAGGTATCACATTCTTATTTCTGATTAAGTGAAAAAATAATAACAATAATAATGTTTGTAGTGAACAAAATAATAAAACTCAGCAAATTGTTGAGATAAAATAAATCAAAGCCACAACAAATCATTAATAAATGCGAAATAAAACGACCTGCCACACTATTTTTCTAGTGATTCTTGTACATTGTTCATCATATCATCATATTATTATCACTATCAGCTCGCTGCAAGCCAATTAATTCAATATCTTCGTATAATGGATCAGTTTGCAACACAGTACCATTTCTGACAGATCGTGTAAACAACGGCAAAGCCGATCGGATATAACCTCACCTCTTGGTACCACCGTAACTACAGAGATCGGCTAATCCAAAAATTGTAGAAAACCAGCGTCAAACAAAGTCACTTAATCACAGAAAAAACACGTAAAACACAAAAACCCCGATTTATCCCGTCACGAATACATACATTCGGTACTTAAATATCAGATGGCTCGAAAATCTCTGAATCGAAGACGACGAAGTACGAACGATACAGTGAGGCAGTTGTTTAATGAATGAACACGAAACACATGGTAGGGGCCAATGTTCGAATTTCATTGGCTGAGCATCACGTTCATGGCTATGGCTAAGTTTAACTCGGTACGCACAACAAACAAACCGAGCGCCTTTGAAGTACTAGATTGCAGGATATTTTTATAACATTTTTTTTTTGAATGAATCTTATCCAGTGTGGTTCCAACCAGAGCTGGAACCACTTTCCCCTGTCAAGTTTTGCAAAATTTGAATTTTCCAACTTCCAAGCTTCTGCTGGAATAAGCAATTTTTTCACTGTTCCACTATTTATAGAACGTTAAAAGAGGGGGGCTTGAATTAATGAATGAATGAATTGTGTTCACAAACTAACGTATCGTACCGAACTGCATAAACAGATAAGTTTATGAAAATATTTTGAGTTGGCGTTTTGTTTGGAATGCTAATTAGGTTTCGATGCTTGAATAGGCTAAACAATTTTCAATTTACTGGAAGCGTTGATAAATATGGTTTTGAATTCCCAAGTAACCTCTATTTTCATTCATTGATATTTGGCTCTAAACATATCCATACTACTTTTTAAAATAATATTATTTTTTATAATTGTTGGCCTAAATTTTTGACCGCTAGATGCGTGAGCTAAAGTAATAAAACATATAAAAAGAAGGCACAAAAAAATTTTGCAAAATCTTTGCTAGAATTTATATTCAAGGTGTGAAGAAGAAATTGTTTTCTCCCCATATTTGACCTGACTTTTCGAACATCTTGATACAGTTTTTGAGTGTGCCAAATCCAGAAACGCTATCCGTTTTCAAATTTGAAAAATGTCATAGCATTTCACGTTTTTGTGCCCTTCTATTCATCATAGAAAAATCACTAGATCAAAAAAATCAAATCGTTGTATATTTAATCAAACGTCGAATCATCAGAATGAGATAATGAAAGCTCTATTCCTGAATGTAATGATTTTCTTCCAAAATAAAGAATCCCGCAATTTTATCATTAATTATTTTCAATCATTTGCAGGGGAATTTTCATAAAAAAATCCTTTTAAAATATATACTTAATTTACAGTAAATGTGTTAAAAGATTGGGAAAATTTCGAAAACGACTCATCGTGATAAAAACTAATGTCAATGTTATATCAGTAAAATAATAATAATGATAATAATAATAATAATAATTCCTTTATTGTCATAAGTTTCATTGAAACATAACAATCGTCAAGTATTACAAATTGTGAAAAAATAAAAGAAAAATTTAGAACAATGAAATTTCAGTAAAACAATACAGTACAGTAGCTTAAACAATTAGTTATACAAAATGAAAAGTAACAAAGTTTGAAACAAAAGAAAAAAAAGTAAAAAAAAAAAAATAAACAAATAAAAGGAAAAAAAAATAAACAAATAAAAGGTTATTACATAGAAAAAGTGGAATCATAAAATTCTTCCAGATTGTAAAACGCCTGGCTAATTAAAATTGACTTAAGTGTTCTCCTAAAGGTGCCCAAGTTTTTCATCTCCTTCAATTTCAATGGCAGTTTGTTGTATACTTTGATACAGTTGTAAGTTGGTCCTTTTTCAAATAATCTTGTTCTGTGTGAAGGAATACAGAGCTCCCCATGGCCTCTAGTCTTCATCAGAGACTAATTATCCGAATTTTTCGTGAATTTGTTCATGTTCTTCTTCACATAAACAGCTATGTTGAGGATATACAGGGATGGCATCGTCAAGATTCCTAACTTTACGAAATGTTTTCTGCATGAATCTTGAGGTGGAAGCTTCAACATGCATCTAATAAATCGCTTTTGAGCAATGAAAACTCGTCCGGATTCAGCGGCATGATACCAAAACATAACACTGTACTGCAAAAACGACTGAACGTATGCGAAGTAATATGATCTTATAGACTCAATAAACAGCTCACTTCTCAACCGGCGTACGACATAACAAGCCGTGTGAATCTTTGACACCAAACCATCAATTTGATTTGACCATGAGAGAGACTCATCTAAGTGAACTACCAAGAACTTGGTCGACTCCGTCTGAGGAATATTCTTTCCATTCAGTGGGACGTATAGCGAAGCAGAAGATGCCTTGTTGTTGTGATATGAAACTACTGCTGTTTTTGTTACATTAAGCTGGAGCTGATTTTGTTGACACCATAGATGAAACTGCTTCACTGGATGCGCGAGACAAAATCTCCACTGAAGGAGCAGATAGTACAATCGATGTATCATCCGCAAACTGGACCACTCTCATGGAACCCATAGCATTATAAAGGTCATTCACATAAACTAAAAAAAGTAGTGGTCCTAGAATGGATCCCTGTGGAACACCTATTGTAGAATAAAAAAATTCCGAATGACTGGTCTTCTCAATCCCATCAATTCTGTTTCTAACAGTCACTGACTGACTTCTGTTTTCGAGATATGATCTTATTAGGTTAAATGCACTCATCTTCTAAGCAAAATGTTAAATCAATTCATTTTATATCAATTGCTCAAAGTGGTGCACTTTCTTGCATAAGAAAAAAACAAAACTCTGAAGATTTTGCGAGAGATTTTGTTAAAATATCTTTGTACTATAGGTATGTTTCGAATCGTCTGACAAAAAATCGATATTATTATCATGATTTTCATTATTTTCTCAACGAAACATTTGCGGACACTTGTTTCTCAACAAAAATTGATTATCCTCCTATACTAACCATTCACCATGTCAAAATGCGCACTTATTTCAAACTCACCCCCACCCTGTATAATGACACTGCGTGCAAGCTAAAAAATACTATGAGGAATTTGCAGTCACTATTCTAAGTAGGTATACATGCTGTTATCATAACAGCAACCTGTGACGATTCATAATAATCATCAATAATAATCAACCCACTCAGGATAATATTCAATAATCTGAAACTACTTATTGGGTGGTATATTTTTAAACAATTGAATTCATCATATCGCGAGTAAATATATGAAGTCAATAGACAATTTGCATACATTTTCAAATGACTTGAAATTTTATAAACGTCATCAGCGAAAACAAATTTCCAAAATAACCAAAAATATACTAAATAAATAAAAGAGAAAACGCAAATTTCACTGTATGATCGAAAACGGGGCGGAGCTAGAACAACCTCCCGAGAGAGAGAGAGTCATACAGTCATATGCCAGACAAAGATAAATAATGTATTCTGTGACGTCGTGGATGTTGAATGATTTGATAGGTGATTGCCACATTAATAGAGGTCTTAGATTGATTTTTCAAACATCAATAGCATCAGTACTTACTGATCCTTATATTTTTCATATTTCTAAAAAATGTGCAAATTGTCCATTCATAGTATGTATCAATTCACTACAGATTAAAAACATTGTATTTTACAACGTGGATTTTCCAACTGACAATAAAATGACAAATTTAATACTGCAAATATATCCACTCATGAATGGTTTCTCAGTTCATCAATCGCAGTCATGTATTTATTTTCACATAGTAAAACCTCACGATAATGTGTAGAATTGAAATTTGTTTTGAACGTTTGCGACCACAAATTTACCAACCAATATTGTCGCGGTAGTCACCTCACGTTGTTTCGGCTCCTCTGAAAATGACCGATGTTGAGATTCCATGGAGTGACATTTGACATGGAAAAATCAGATCGAGGATAATGTTAGAAAAGGTGTAGCCATGGATTCGGTGAATTGTTTTATGAATCGACGCAGTCACCCAGCAGTCAAGATGGTAGCATCGACCGAAAAACGACACCTTCGGACGACTGTGAATGCGCCTTGGTTCATGAGGAATCAGAGGAAGGGAGAGGAGAAATTATGATATCAATTTGGTTCCCAGCTTAATAAAGGGTGCCCACATTTTAATTATTGTAATATAAAAGTCATGATTTATTCAAAACTAAGTGTAATTATTGTTTTGATTTGAATTTAATACACTGCAATTAAACGTGAAAAAATAATCTTTTCGAGAATTGTTCAATCACATGTGGACATAATTCTGGCCCAATATCGCGTTCAACTTCGATCTTCATCTATAGAATTGTTGGTATATTCGCGTTATCTTTGTAGTTGGTAATCAATAATCTAATTAGTAATCTTTGAGCGGTCGTGTGATTTGGTGCATTTTGTCGACGAAAAGTGCCACGCAATTCACGAACCGGTTCCGCATAACATTCTCCATATTTGCAGTGCGTTTTAATAATAATAATTCGTTGTTCGACATACAGTGTAATTCTTCCTTGTAACTTTTGGGACACACCATATGTGAGGACGTTCTGAATTTTTTGACATAGTAGTGAAGTGACAGCTGAAAATCTCAAAATAAAAGCTGTGCGCTACTTTGAACGAAAAAATCAAATGGAAAGGGGGGTTCGAGTGATACCTCATTTTGAAGATCTTTTCATCGTTATTGGACCCTGAAAGTTTGAAGTCGCAGTCACGTTCTAATTTTCCAATATCAAGGCTGATTTTTTTTTAATGGCCGTTTTGAGTCTTTTGACATACTCAGCTGTCACCACTGTGCTGAAAAATGCAAAACGTGCGCATATACTGGAGATCCAAAGTTAATTCTTGTATATTAATCGATTTTGAAGTTAGGGAAGGGACATCATAGAATTGATTATGTGATATGACCCCCAAGATTTGAGCACGTTCTGCATTTCTCAGCACAGAGTGGTGACACCTGAGGATGTCAAAACGGCAATTGGGCGCCATTTTGACAAATACTGCCTTGATATTGAAAAATTAGAACATGACAGCATCTTCAAACTTTCAGGGTGCAATAAGGATGAATAGACCTACAAAATGAGCAGATATCAGCGGATCCCCCATTCCATTTGATTCAAATGTGGCGAGTAGTTCTTCTTCTTTTTTCCGTCGGTCTGAAAAGTCCTCAGGTCGACTGATTGGTCTGGGCTGCCAGGGCCATACAACCAGTTTCCGTGGTCCAGTAATTGTGTTCTTGACTTGGTGTATCTCCTCATTTTCTTTCTAATCTATAACTTTTTTGTACCCACACGTAAAGTTCACTTTTCAATGCATGCAAAGCAGGCGAAAAGTCGCTAATTTTGGCAGCCGGGCCTAAAGTACTTTCGCGCACGCGGGCGCAAAAGTAGGTCGCTTAGCAACGGATCCTTGGATCTCAACACCTCTGAATATAATGACCACGTGACAGTCTAGCATACTAGAAGGAACTAATCACGTGACAATCTCGGTGGCAATGAATCCGCACCACAAAAGAATACGGGAACACACCTATATTGTAACCATGATTGACAGTTGTCACTTGTCTGAGTTGTCAGCAGTGTAGTGCAGTGTATCGATTATTTATTTTTGATTTTCATAATTATTCTTTCATAAATGATTACAAACTGGTTGTACAAAAAGAACTGTTTGCACCACGGACGAAAGATGATTTTGACTCGGCTAATATCTGCCCTCGCTTCGCTCGTGCTGCTACTTATACCCTCGTCAAAATCATCTACTTTCCGCCCTTGATACAAAATGTACTATTAATTTTCTTATTAAATTTTTGTTACTTTTTAATAACTGATTAGCGCGTGCAAAAGCGGAGGTTTGCAAAAGAGGAGTTGTGCAGGTTCTGGTTGCGAGCTGTAACTACTTAGGTCTATTATTACAGTTGGATATTACAAGCTTGCAAGAAATTGCTCAGGAGACGAGCTGATTCATGCATAGAGTGCTGGTTGAACATATTGTCATGCAAGGCAATTGGAAAGTTCTCAAACTGCCCATAGAATGCAGAAATGAAATTTTGAGTTTGGATTTGAAAAGACTGGCACGAAAATAGGATGTGCTCCAAGGAACCCACTTCCCCACATACACACAAATTATCCTGCTTTACACGGATTCTGTGCAGATGGACCGGCTGAGCACAGTGATTTGATTGTATTTTGGGATTTCTGGACGATGTGAACCTTTTAATCCGATTTCGTACCTCAGTGATATTAGTGTCTGGAGAAATTCCCTCACAGAAGTGGTTCCATCTTTTCCTTTTCTCTTCTCTGATCGTCTTCCTCGCCTTGGCAGAGGCCTTTTTGAAGTTGATGAAGTTCTCTGTGGACTTCCTGGTTAGAAACTTTCTTAGAGATCGTCTTCTTGACTTTATCACCTCCGAACATTCTTCTGACCACCAAGCATTTGTACCTTTTTTCTTGGGAATACTTTCCTCCGCAGCTCTAAGAACGGCCGTATGTATTTCTTTATACCCCATTTTATTGTTTCGTGTTGCCTCCCTTTCCAGAACGGAGTGGAATTTGTCCCAGTCGGCCTTTTTGATATTATATCCGAGATTTCTATTTATGTTTTGCTGAGGTTGTCTTTTTTGGAAGCCCCTACGATTGGTTTGGATCAGAATGGGCAGATGATCGCTCGAGCCGTTGTCAGTCAGTACATTAAAGTCATATGAGGCCGCGAGTTCTGGGCTGCAGAGTACTACGTCCGGAACGCTATTAGACGAGTCGGCTGGAGTTATTTTCGTTGGTTGTTCGTTATCCAGATGAGCCATGTCCATTAGATCCAGAACTTCCAGGATAGTTTCGCCGTTCTTATTCTTGGAACCCGCGCTCCATGCCGGCTGTTGGCAGTTAAGGTCCCATATTATCATAATTCTCCGTCCTGAGCTTCTGGTAATATACTTCCGCATGATGCTTGTTTTGATTTGAATGTTTGGGAGAATATACATACTGCTTATGATAAGATCTCATATTTCTACTGCGATGGCCTGCCATCTGTCAGGCTTTGCCACATCCAATATGTCGAGTTCCCTAGAGGCGATATTTTGTTTGATGAGAATGGCCACTCCTCCATATCCGTCATCCCGCTCCTCTCTCACAGGAATGTAAGTTGTAAGTCGTAAGTTGTTCTTCTTGTTTAACCAAGTCTCGTTGAGGCAGATTATACTGGGATTATGTTTATGACATAGAGATATTAAATTATCCCTATTGGATCCCCAGCTTCTCATATTCCAATGTAAGATATCTGGTAAGTCCTGGAATTTGGATAAAAAGTTGATTCCACTTTTATTTGTTATCTTTTACGTGATTCTTTAATCTCTCTGATCTGTGAGTTTACTATTGACTGGAAAAGGATGGCGAGGTCATCTGCCACTGCGTTAGTACTGCGCACGCTGCTTCCTCCTGTGTCTTCTCTAATATATTGATGCTCTATTCGCTGTTTTGTTCTCCGCTGCCTTCTTCTGTGAACTCGAAAGTTTCCTTTTCCTCTGTCCTTTTTGGTGCAGTGTTGTTGGACCCTCCCAATGTGTTGTTGATCTTCCATCTTCCATCTAATTTCATTCTCGAAGTAGATGGAAACAAGCAGTTTCGATGTTCTTCCCTGAGTGCCCAGTTTTCCGGGCTTATTTCTAAGGCCCTTTTCTTCGACCGAGTTCTCTGGTAGGTTGTCTTATACTGGTGTGTTTGATTCTGAGTGTTTGCTCGTGTCTCTCTATTCGAGTGTGTCAGGTTAAGTGCTGGGAATTCAGAATTATCAGTTGTCCTCAGGGCTTGCGCGAATGTTCTCGATTTTTTGTACGGGGCAGGCAGTCTCCTGTCTGCCTTCATGAAGGAGATGTTTTCGCGAGCAACCAGCTCATTAATTGCATTTTGCTTTTTAAATTCAGGACACCTTCTATCAGTTCCTTCGTGTTTATCTCCGCAATACAGGCATGTAACCTCATTCTCACAATCTTCTCTGGGGTGGGAGTCTCCGCATCTGGAGCATCTGCCCTGCCTGGACTTGCAGTACTTTTTTGCATGCCCAAATCTGAGACAGTTATAACACTGTATAGTATTTTGAACATAAATTTCTACCGGGTGACTTGGAATTGCCAGACTTCCTTTGGAATTGTTCTGCCCGCAAAGGTAAAACAAAAATTTTTGGTTGGTAGTAGTTCAGATTCTCCTTCTCTGTTTCTCATCCTTCTCGACATTCTTCTTCCCTCGATTATTTTAGTACGGCACTCGACCTCGTTTATAGAGTCTTCCGAATCTATGAGAAAGCCCACGTCTCTCACTATTCCCTTCACTGATATCATTCTTTGAGGAATATAAGACCTTAATTGATTTTTCCTTAGGTTGGTATTGTTGATAATGTTATTCGCCTCTTTTTGAGAATCCAAATAAACGCACACTTGGTTGTATCCTGATTTTTTGAGGTCCATAATGCCCTTGATTCCCATTCGATGAAGAATTTTACCAACGTCGGAGTAGTGTAAACCCGACACATTTCTGTTCTCTGATTGGATGGTAACTAAGAATGGTTTCACGTCGTCGTTTGAATAATATATTTTCCTTTTCAGAGCATTTCCTATGTTTTTTACGCAGTATCCTATCCATTTCTGTCCAATTCCCACTTTCGTTTTCGATTAATTTCTGAATATCTAAAAGGGCCCTATCTAGGAGGGTGGGTATCTAGTGGCGAGAGCATGTGCAATGTATTCAAAATATTTGTAGTTTCGGCATGTAACAGGCTTTACAATTTTATATTCCCAATCCCAGGATCCGGTGGTTTTGGAGGAATCCCTAACCCGTTCGTATCCATGCTAGTAGTCAATACGCATATACAGGGTGTCCCAGCAAGGGTGGCCACCGGCCATATCTCGGAAACTACTGGACCTAAAAGTTCAGGAAAAAAAATATGATCACTAAAGTGGCCACGGGAAAATGCTGGAAAATATTTTTAACTTCGAAATTTTTCCGCTAGGGGGCGCAATCAAAGCTTAAATATTAAAATTCGAAATTTCTCCGGAAATTCTCAGATTGAGGTATACCTATCTTTATCAACATGGTTAGAAAACCTAGACAATTTCACGTCTTTTTGGTACAGGGCTCATTGGCGTACCGATCTTCGTGTGAGTAGGGGAAGGTAGTGAAAGTGTAATTGTTCAAGTGGCTGTAACTTATAAACGACTTGTCCGATTTTGTTGCGTATAGGCTTGTTTGGAAGATAAATGTGAGTACTTTCGTATATCGTATCCAGTGATGCGTGATTGTCTCCAGAAAAGTTGCTAGAAGGCGTAATTTGAATTCCGGAGAAATTTCGAATTTTAATATTTAAGCTTTGATTGCGCCCCCTAGCGCAAAAATTTCGAAGTTATAAATATTTCCCAGCATTTTCTCGTGGCCACTTTAGTGATAATTTTTTTTTTCCTGAACTTTTAGGTCCAGTAGTTTCTGAGATATGGCCGGTGGCCACCCTTGCTGGGACACCCTGTACAATACGACCAAGCAAAAAATTAGGCAAAAATAAAGCAGCAACAAAGCACTCTACAGCTAAAGCGACAAGCAAAGTAATAAGCCTGAATCAACGACTAACTTGATTTCTCTGTATTATTGACGATGACCAGCACCCTTCTTCGACGGATTCCAACCCAAATTGGGCTAAAATCAGCCAAAAATCCAAGAAACCAGAACCTACGATATACTCCGACCCGCAGACACTTTTCTGGCGAATAATTGTTATTTTGACATTTTCAGCTGTCACTACTATGTCAAAAAATTCATAACCTCCCCACATACCAATGAGCTGATTTCAAGCGAATGACCAAAATAAATTGGTATTAACCATTTCAGTTTGGTATTTACCACAACGTTCAAGCGAGAGTGGTTATAACTTTTATTTTTAATTTGTGACGTCATGACTCAGCTGTTTTCTGTCATACTTATCACCAATTTTCTTTGGTATTTACCTTACTTGAGACCTGTTTTTGAGTTTTGGTTGACGCAGTTGACGGTTATGTGGTGTTTTTGAAATTAATAAATAAGGAAAAAAAGCTGACCGAAAATGGAAAGGTTTATACTGAGCATAAACCATATCTATATCCATCTTATGGTATAAAACTAGGAAAAAAAAATGTTTTTTTTCCAAAAAAAAACGAGCCTAACAAATCAAACAAAGTCTTCTTCAATAATTTAGAGTCATAAATTTTACGTATCAGAAAATAATTCAAAAGCAAAACAAAACATCAAAACAAATCCGTCATAGGTACTGGTAAAAGTGGTAGATACCAGTTCGTTCAAGCGACATCAGCGGTCACCATTCTCTGACGTCACTTGAGTTTCCCCTTCCTAAATCTGTAAGATAACCAGAAAATAACCGCGGTAAATACCAATTCATTTTGGTAATTCGCTTGAAATCGGCTATGGTGTGTTCAAATTTCGTTCTAATATATTGAAGGATTTAAAAGTCAGAAGGGGAAAGACATTAAAGAATTACACTGTAAAATCGCAAACTACAGCTTGTTCAATGCTTATGTCCAACACAGCTCAACGATGGCTCTGCGGTCACAGAAGCTGGGTAAATTTGTTGTCAAAGTTTGTCCAGCTGCTGTCACCGCTGAGTTGTGTTGGACATAAGGAATGCTATTCATAGAGAAAAATCTATGATGCTATTCTGCTTTCACGTCATAGTATTTGACGTTTGCCAGTATGTCGTAGATTGATCGCTCTAGACGTGACATTTGTCAAATTGATCCGAACGACCCATGCATGCAGTGTCCAGACATACGTGACATTTTTTGTGAATGTGAACGAGAGAGAGAAAGAAGATGTCGCGTAAACGCAGAAAAGTGTTGAACAAGCAGTATCTACATTATTTTTATCATTGTTTTTTTTTTCCTGCTGCGAATAATGTAAAAATGTCGCGCAATTTAAAAGGTGCATTCCGATTGGGAAATCTGGTGTGTCGGATTCCCATGACAGACGAATCCAGTACCTAAGTGTTAATCGGTACATTTCACTCATTCTTGACCATCGTAACTTCTTGAAAAACCATCGTTGACATCAAAAGCCTTTTGATGTTCTAGTTACTATAGTAAAGGGAAGAGTGACTCGATAAACTACGAGTGAGTCACTATGGTAAAGGGTGATCAATAAAAAATTCGATCGCAGGTGGACGTGGATTACTTTTTCTATCATGGACGTAGGTTCGTGCCCAAGTTCGTATGGTTTGATATCAATTGTCACAACGTTGCAGAGGCTCATCAAAACCCCTCATTATTTGATATTACATTCATGATATAGAATCATGGATAGATTTTTCTTCTTATTTATTCTGAAATGAAACCTTTGCGAGAACTTTCGTATTTTTCTGTTTGTTTGCGTCAATTGAAAGAGTAGCTGAGTGACGTCATATCCTTTATTCCTAGTACATTTGGCAACATCATTGCGATGTTGGCCAAGTTTTTTTACCATACATTTTATTGAACATCCGTTACCTAAGACTGCTGAAATGAGTGATTCTTTCGTCTAATATGTCTGCTACCAATGCTACCATTTTTGTCCAAGATATTTGGAAAAATAGCGAGTCCAGAATGATGACACTTCTCCGGACTGCTGAGGGCTGCGCAGATTGCATGTGCTCCAGATACCGATCTAATAGCACATGATGTCGACCATATTTTCTTCACCTTGCACATTTGAACATCCTAGTGAAGGCGACTCTGTTTTCGGATGACACTGATGCTATAATTTGAGATACAAATAGTCAAGGAATGGCATGCTGAACCTCAAAGATGATCAACTTCAAAATCCAATGTGACACTATCCACGTCGAATGTTGGCTCAGAGAGAATCTATTTCTATTAGTAAGGTGCTGGGGCCTTTTTATTGACCAAGAACTCAAGGTCCGTAAACACATTCTGAATTTGAACAAAACACTTGCCAAAAGATGACTTGTGAGTATATTTGAAAAGTATGTGCAAGGAGACTGTACTTTCCTTCGGTTGAGAGTCTAGGGTTTCTGAAGGGGGTATTTAGCCCAGGCATTCCGGAACCTAAAATGAACCAAAATCATATAAAAGTTTTCTCCACGTGTAGCTAACACCAAAATAACTGCGGATAGGTCCTGTACAAGTGTTCGCTCTGGTAGGAGGAAGAGTTGCCAGCTCCAAATTAGCATCCTTACTGCTTGTGTGGCGATGCCAAGGTTGTAAAGATAAAATCTTTGGTCCTCTATGGTCTCAAACCTGTGACCACTTGAGAAGGTATAAAGCGAGAAACATCTCACAGCTTGAAGTGGAGCAGATGAAAATCTCGACTTCTCGTCGAAGAGATTGTTTTTGTACTATAGATTTCTTCTTCAATTCTAGGTATATGAAATAGCTTGGCAGGGCTATTGGAAGTTCCTGGATGCAGCATCAAAATTTCCCCCCTCTCAGTTCATGCTCGTGCAACAAGTGATTGCTAACAGGTCTGAGTCGTTGCCGATCACTCCAACAGATTTGCCTGGCAACTCCAGGTACAGGGCAGTCCTCACTATCACCACATCTTCGTCATCCGTGTCCTGGCGCACCAAAACACCTGCTGTTTCAAGCCTTGCTCCTAGCATTTTAATAAGTTGAGCTTGAACTGTTTTTCATTTTTGTGAGGAAATCCATCCGTGAAATAAATGTGTGCTCCGTAAAATAAATGTCAGAGCAGGATTTTCTTGCGCCTCTGCTCCTCTCCCTTTGTGCTGAACAGCGCACTGTACACTGTACCCATCAAAGACAAAGTTGTAGTTCTCCGTGACATGACAGTAACCTTCCTTGATTGTGTCCCTTGTAAATTCCAAACTATAAGTCGCAGGAGTATTCGAAAACAGTGTCTGGATACTGGATAACTTGAGAAGTGTTCTGTATGCCTGCAATGTTACATGCGAAGTCACACCTACATTTGACGTGCAGATTATGACAACCATTCTAAACCATCCCATGGTTTTACGAAGTTCAAAATTAGCACGATGTCTACATTTAACGCTTCCTCCAAGTCTTCAAGGTAGTATTGTCCCATATTTCTGAGGCGTCTTTCTTTTAGAGTTTGGAAGTGGCACTGTAGATCTTCTATCGATGGTTTGTTTATGTTAGGTTAGGTTAGGTTAGGTTGCGAAGGATATGCCCTGCTCCGCAGTCTCCTGCTTCGCATTGCTTTCACTCGGAGGTCAAATGGCCCATTGTGTTCCCTTGTTTGAAGAGGTGTCCCCTCGGTCTTAACCTGCAGCCTTTCTCTTCATCGTTCTAAACCATCCCAAGGTTTTCACGAAGTTCAAAATAGGCACGATGTTTACATTTGCCGGTTCCTACAAGTCTTCAAGGTAGTATTGTCCCATATTCCTGAGGCGTCCTTCTTTCAGAGTTGGGTAGTGGCACAGTAGATTTTATATCGTTACATCCTCCTCGATGCAGAACCTGCAGAGATCATCAGTCCCTAGGCTCCATTTTCGGAGCATGATTCCGATTTCACACTGTCCTGTGATGACTCCCACAAGAGTGCTCACAGAGGATTTGCTCTGCTTTAGTAATTTCGCTGTTATTTCCATATCCAAGTTTGGTCACAGACATCTCGATGTGTTGCAGTCGTTCCGATTGCTCTGCCTATCGCTATGTAGCTTTACCATGTTTTTATCTAATGTATCTTTCAAGATTTTGATCGATGGTAGCGACATGTTTTCCACTTGGTCTTCGACCAATCTCATTCCCAATTTCGCCAGTCCATCTGTTATCGTGTTTCCTTGGATATTGCTATGTCCAGGAGCCCAGCATAGAACGAGCTTCTTGTTCCTGATCCAGGACAATGCCTCACCGAAACTCATCACTACCTTCGACCCTACTGTATCTGATTCTAGTAGTCTCAACGCTGCTTTGCTGTCTGCATAGATTGTGAGGTCTTTTGTGGTTTGCAGCAGGTTGGCTGCTTCTTTTATGGCCCTTTCTCAAGCTTGATAGACTATTGGATGTCCAGTTCCTTCGAGTATAACCCTGCTTCTACAAATTATGTGCCATTAGCTTTTCATAGGTCCTATCGCAGCGATCCAGTATTCAGAGTAAAAATCAGGGTTCCATCAAAGCGATTGTATTGTAGTCGTGATTCTCTCCTGCGTAGAAGCTGCTTTCTGTAGCAATTTGGCTTGTATTGAGGTTTATACACGAGTGGTCCTCCCTTAGGTTGAATGACTACCAGATACCTTTTAAAACATTTAATTGAAAACATCAAACACAACATTCAGAATAAGATTTAATAGCTTCAAAAAGCAAGCCTGGGAGAAACTTCATGGCCATTCTCTTTAGAGTTAGCTATGCGGGAACCAAACTGCAATGCTCTTTTCTTCAAAGATGCAGCTTTTTTCAGACCCAATTGATACGCCAGTGTTCTGAGGAGTACTTTTTCACCCACTCCCTGTGGTAGATTTTTGGATGGATAGGTCCTGAAAAAAAATATCATACAGATAATTAATTATAATATCAAAAACTAATAGATCAGCTGTTGATGTCTTGAAGCTTTTAAATCGTTCGGAAACTCCCTATTCTCTATCCAGTCTTTTCTTGATTCTTGAGCTTCCTTGCAGAAATCACGTAACCATTATTGGAGCCTGTACCATGACTTTTGTTTTGATAACTTCTATTTTGAGTTTCTCGGATGGTTTCATTTCTTCATGTTTTTCTCCGGCAGTTCAGCACCATTGCATTGTAGACACTTCTTCCATTTGCTACACTCCACTACTATATGTTCGA